>BRDA01003026.1:115575-129357 GCA_036984385.1 Crenuchus spilurus | reverse complement strand
TCTCCTCTGTCCCCAGACGTCTGTTGAGTGTTGTAAGAAGAAGGGGGGATGCCACACAGTGGTAAAAATGGCCTTGTCCCAACTTTCTTGGGATTGTTGACGCCATGAAATTTTGAAACAACATATTTCTCCCTTAAAATGATACATTCTCTCAGTTTAAACTTTTCATCTGTCATCTATGTTCTATTACGAATAAAATATTGACATTTGCCATCAACACATCATTGCATTCAGGTTTTATTCACAATTTGTGTAGTGTCCCAACTTTTTTGGAATCCGGTTTGTATTAATGAACACAGTTATGGACAACAGTGAACGTTTTCATAACATTATATTTTATCTGCATTTTTAGTCATTTAATCACATGAAACCTCTTTAGACCAAACTTTAACATGAATACATGAACACAGTCCAATAAAAAGACGTTTAAAACGAAACAAACAGTAAGAGGTCGCTCCTCTGCACAACAACGTCTCATTGATGTTTTTTCCCTCACATTTGACGCTCAGCACGTACAGAATCGCTCCGCTCGTGCCTCCCCGCTCCCCTCACGTGCTTGACGTAAAGCGCGCGCTCTCCTTCTTACCAGCACCGTCCCCAACCAACACCCCCACGCCCCGCCTCCTCGTGTGGTGCGCGTGCCCGCACTTTCTCCGTGCGCGCGCCTAACGCTCTTTGGGCGATGATGGCGGAAGACGAGCATCGCTGAGTCTGCTGGCGCTTTCTTTTTTTATTATTTCACACACACTCACACACACACACACACACACACATTCAACTCACACACACACACAAATTACTGAAACACTCGACCTCCTCGGTCGACCACCAAAAAGGAGGCGATGGGTAATGAAGCCAGTCTGGAGGGCGGGGATATGATGGGGATGGCGGGAGCGCCGGGCTCCGTTTCAGCACCACCGGGCTCTGGACAGCTCCACAAGCCCGTCAATGGCGCAGCGGCTGGGGCGCCTATGAGCAGGTAAGAGGGAGCCAGGCAAGCTTTTCTACACCCTCAAACACCAAGACAAGCGCAGCAGACGGAGAATGGACGTCTGTCTGTGCCTGAGCGTGTGTGTGGTTGACGATGCTCATGCTTGATGTTCCTCGTTAACATCTGCAGAGGCAGAATTCTGTGATTCTGCTCGATGGGGAGTGGGACTGCCATTCACGTACTCCCTGCACATCAGCAGCATCCTGATGGAAGAAGGCCAGTTAGACATACAGGGCGATTTCAGTGTGAGGACGGACAGATTTAATGGATGATGCTGATACTCTTAAGTGTGTGTGCGCGCGCGCGTGTAGCGTACGTGTGAATGAGAGCAGGTTAGCTGTGCTACCACGCGTAGCGTCAACGCTATTCGACTGGAAGGGGCTCGATTCCTCTTTAGCACGGTGTCACCAGCGGTATTTCCAGCTTCACAGTCGCTACGCAGTCGCGTGAGCGCGCGGAAGGCAGCTGTGTTGTATCCCAGCCCGCGCTTAACGTAACTCGGCTCCTCCCCCAAGCAGTGACTGAGGCAGAGCCGCGCTGCTGTGTTTAGAATGGAGGGGATGTCTTCAGTCAATCCGCAATGCTAATATCATACACAACAGCATCAACTATTCGGAGAGTCCTCCGGGTTATATAAGGGGCTTTGGAGAGTCCTGAGCACACAGAACGGATGTAATTCGTCGCTTTGATACAATAATAATATCCGCAGTCTAAGAACTTTGCCGCCAATATGCAGAAAGGCGGAAGTGCTTTCATATAGGAGGTATTAATAACGTCGTCATAGCAGTCCATGTGAAAGGATGGCATCACGTGCATCTGGGTTTGCTAGAGCTCCTCATCCTCGTCACGTCTCCCCCCCTCCCTGCTGCAGAGAGAGAGAGCAGTCTTTGTAACTGAGATGTGTGTAGTGTATTGGTTCTGCTGGGCTACAATAGTGAACTGGGTCAAAACACGTTTGTTTTGAATACAATGGAGAACCACTACTCACCCATATGCGACACCAACACCATCACTACCCTTCCATACACATAACACACCTCCCATCTTACACACACCACCAACACCACCGCTCTCCCATTTACACACCACATACTCCTGCCTCACACACACACACACACACACACAAAACATCACCATTACTACCCTCCCATACACATCACATACATACATACACACTTTACATACACACACACTCTCTCTCTCTCTCTCTCACACACACACACACACACACACACATTTATCTTCACATGTACACCACTGCCTCCTATACAGGCACACACACACGTACATGCGCACACCCTACATAACCCATAAACCCCCCCCACACACACACACATCTCCACAACATGTACACACACACACACGTATCCTCACATACACACACCTCCTATACACACACGCAGACACACGTATCCTCACATAAACACATATCCTATACACACACAAGCACGCACGCACGCACGCACACACACACACACACACACACACACACACACACACACACACACACACACACACACTGTTTTGTTTGGGTAATGACAACGAATGATGTCCTGTTTGATAGTGTAGTGACATACAGTCCTGAGAGTGAGAATCTGAATAATTCACTGACTGACACAAAACAGACCAGGAGACTGGACAGCATGTGAATGTCCATAGAAGAAGAAAATCTCACATGAGCAGCGAGTCCATTCATTCAGGTCCCTTCAGTTTTTACACCACCCCCACCCCCCAAAACCGTGTGACATGGTGTTCAAACGATGGTAATGACTCCTGACTGCCCTTGGTAATCAGCCTGTGATTGTGTCGAGAGGAGGAACGCGCCTGTTAATCACGCTAGAGGTGTGTGTGTGCGTGTGTGTGTGTGTGTGAATGAGCATGGTAAGAGGAATAGCATGTGCTGAGATGCTGGATTAGTAAAGGATTGTTTGGCTCCTTCTGATTGCAGTTGAAATAAGCAACACTTTTTATACTGCTCAAGTAAATGTGATTCATTCAGCTATCTCAGGTGTACATCAAGAGCCTTTGTAGGTGCTGCTGATGATAATATACTTCCCCTGCAGAAGTATTATATAGCCTTGAGCAACACAAACAGTGTGTGAAGAGCAAAGCTTTATTTCTTGCTCTCATAGTAACAGTAGACTTTTTAATGGCTTTGTCAGAGATTGTAGAAACACTGCCAAGGCCTTCAATAGACCAAGCCTATAGATATAAATCAGTGGACAAAAAGCATGCATGTGTTGTGCACTTTTTGGGGTGCACAAGCAGTTGTAGACCTAAAACCTAGACTCTGACCATTCTTAAACAAAATGGTCCTTAAATGGGTTTTGGCTTGAAGATATGGTTGCAGAAAAGACCTGGACCACTACCAGGCTCAATAACAGCTTTCACTCTCAGACAAGTACCAAACTCACAGGAAAACGGGTCCCAGTGTTGAGGGAAAAAAGCTCAGCACAGATAAATATGACCAAATAAAACAGCTTTCCATAAAGTCATACACGTATCACAAAAGTAAAAATGTAGGATATGGACTCTTTATAAGCAATTCTTTATAGAACCAAATGTATAGAACCAGATGTATTTTTCTAATGCCTTGCTTCAGAGAACCCATTCTGGCCCTGTTATTCACTTGCAGTACTTCTTGATTGCTTTCTTTTGAATGATATTGGGCAGCATGAGAAAGTGTAGAGCACTACAGGTGGCCTGAGAGGTGTGAGGTTGTTAAATGTTCATGCTGGAAGGAGACGATGGGGTTTGGTTTATTGCTGAGAAAAAAGAAAGACCTCTGGATGGATGCTGGTTTACAGAATTTTGACTGATGGACCAGAGATCTCTCCAGGGCTTAGCATGCTGAGAGGGGGGATTTGTAACAGACCCTGGTGCCTCAGCTAAACCAAACCCGTCTCATCTGATGGTCTCACTGATTGTATTCCATGGAATAACAGTAGTAGTGTTGACTGCATTGCTATTGACTGTCATATGTAGATGGTTCATTATCCTTCATGCCAGTTTAAACATTGGGCCTGAGTCAAATGTTCATATTGCAGTATGAGATTTTTGAAGCATTTTAAAATCCTGTGGAGTGAAATAAGTAAAGCAAATATTCAGTACAGTCGTGTGGTAAAGTAATGACTGTGCATTCAGTACATCTGACATGGAAAGCCACTGTCATTATTTCTACATCAGAAATTAATTTAGACCAGTTCAGATATTTTAGTTTTAGAAAAGTCTGCGGTAGAATTCGGTTTGCTGCATCTTCCGCATAAAAGTAACCCAGAGGTGTTTCTTATGAGGTGGGCTAATGCATTTGGTTGAGAAGTAAACCTGACTATGAAAGATTGTAAAACTTTACTTAAAAATAAAATATTAACAGCTTTAACTTGCATGTATGGATTTTGCACGACAAACTTTGTTCACAGAGAAGGATTTCCGGAAGTGTTCCTGAGCCCATGCAGTGATTTCCAGTACAGACTCATGCCCATTTTTACGCAGTACCCTCTAAAGACCCAAAGATCATAAGCAACCAACACTGACTGTCAGCTTTTCACTTCATCAGGGGTGCACAATATGTCGATGGCGATCTACCAGTCGATCACAAAGGTAGTGTGGGTAGATCGCATGGCATTTAAAAAAATAGACATCAGCCTATCATCCGTCCTCGCTATAAAACTTGTTACTTGATTGACATACAGGGAGACCGGTCGAGCAGTAGGACCCGCGGGAATCCAAGCCGCTCAATCTGAAAATCGTGTTTCACTTTAGACCGCCCACAAGCTCATTCGATTGGCTTTGCCGTTTCTTGGTAACGTGAGATTGGCTGTGTCCGCTATCGTTCGCGCACACAAGTTGAGTTGAGTTTATCATCTGGTGTGTGTGTGACACTAATGCTACTCCACATCTCACAGACGGTAAGTTACTCATGTAAACAAATTAATCACATCTACCAACACAGGATGATGATTACATTAATAAAACACTAAGCCAGCATAACACAACTCATAACTGTTTTACAACTGTGTACAACCCGCAAGTGCTTCTGGGTGATGACGTCACCCATACCGTGTGACCTCGACATGGACAACGATACAACATTTATTACAACAGCAAAATATTATTTAGGTTATAATGAATAATTATTAGGGCAGCACACACACACACACACACACAGATAGATAGAGAGAGAGAGAGTGTGAGAGCGTTTGTGTGTGTGTGTGAGAGAGAGAGAGAGAGAGAGAGAGAGAGAGAGAGAGAGGGAGAGAGACTGAATGTGAACGTGACGCTTCGCCAGTATTTTGACTTTCTTACTGACTGATGACTATTTATTAACTTGCAGGATTTTTCGACATGTATGTCTCGTCCCGCTCCCGCAACGACTGGACTGACTGACCGACCGCTCCCGCAAAAGACATAAATTGTCAGTATATCTATAAATAAATATGTCTTGCATTTTTATAGTAGGTAGATCATTTTGACTTAGTCATTAGATAAGTAGCTCGCAGGCTGAAAAAGTGTGTGCACCCCTGCTTTAGATGATATTTTGTGTTGTAGATGGTGGGATATTCAAAGTCTTCACACTTTTACATTAAGGAACATTTTCCTGAAATTTTTCCACATTTTTATTTGCAGTTCTTCGCAAATTGTTGAACCTCTGCCCATCTTTGCTTCTGAGAGACTCTCTAAAACGCTCTTTTTATATCCAGTCATGTGACATAGTTGCAAACTCCAAATCATTCATGCAACTGTTTTTTTTATTAGTACCACTTACATTGTAGCCTCTTATTGCCCCTGTGCCAACATTTTTGAGATGTGTTGATGCCATCAAGGTCTGAATGAGTTTAAATTTTTTCTGAAATGGTAAAATGCCTCACTTTCAATATCTGATATGTTTTATGTTATATTGTGAATAAAATAATAGTCTATGACATTTGCAAATCATTACATTCTGTTTTTTTTAAAATATAAAATAAAATATATATAAATATCCACTAGTACAGATTAGAGGAACACTTGTATGTGCTGAAAAGACATTGAAAAGGCATCATCTGAACACTCCTCATAACATAACACTGTGGCGATAGTCATGTACATTAGAAGTAACCTAATACCTAAAAAGCCTGCATGCTTTACTGCACACTGCATTGACAGAAGACATTAATGAACCATGAGCAAGTAATCATAAATGTGTGCATGTGAAAGATGAATGTATTTAATATTAAGCTAGCTTAGAACTGTGATGACACTGTGGTAGAACATTTTTGTCCCAGAAAGAGGTGAAATCACTCATGTTTAATTCTGGCACCAATAGGCCACTATTGAATGTAGGGAAGAATGCTTCTGGTCCAAGTCCGTAATTACTCTAATTGGATCAATTATCACTCCTGATTTATATCCACCCTGGTGTTCCCAGGGAAAACCGTGATTTGCCCCTTAACAGATCTACCCAGTAAAAGACTGAGGAACCTAGAATTTCAGGACCACAAGCATCATTACCCCAAATACCCACAGATACAGGCTTACAGTTTTCACAGGACTATTTAATGCAGATACAACATGTGACTCTTTCTGCATTCTGCAATGTATTTTGATATGTAAAGAAAATGATCTAAAACTGAATGGAGCTGCAAAAGTGTCATTTACCTAATCATTTTGAATGGCACACATACAGTATGATTAAGAATATACTTCAAACTTCAGTGTCCTTGTCAACTAGTCAGTAATAAGCTGTCAGTGGTTTCCTGATTTTTTTTTCTGAACATGTTCACATTAGGGCTGCCATGATTAGTCGACTAGTCACGATTATGTCAACTATTAAAATAGTCGACGACTAATTATTATTATTTTATTTTTTTTTACTTTCTTTTTCTCTCCAAACTGCTGCGTCTGCCTTTCTGTCTTTGACGCACATGTGCAGTAGTGGTAACCGGTGTAGCCCGTGGATGACGTCACAGGACGTTATACAGACAGGCTCTGTTATCATGGCTACCTGGCAACGGAGCTCAAAAGAGTGGGATCATTTTAAGAAAATGAAAGAGAAACGTGTGCAGAACTTGCCTTCCACGGCAGCACAACTGCGATGCACGAGCACCTGAAAAGGAAGCCTATTGTGGCTGATTGTGACAATGATGAAGAGGGACCGTCATCTCGGTAAGCTAAATTGCTAGTTAGCTGCTAAAATTAGCGTACACAGAGAGTTAACTTGCTGCTTACTCATATTGATAGCTGTAAAAGAGAACATTAGCGATGACGATCTGATTCATTAGCCTTGGCACACATTCATGTGTTTTCTGTAACGTTATAACAGTCATGTGTTTGAATAGCAATGCTAATGTTTTCTAACCTTACGTTTCAGTGCTACGTTTACACTTTATGCTAAACAGTTAAATAATTGTTTGTTGCAACAAGCTGCATATTTCAGTAAAGGTTTAATGAACTATGATCTTAATTGTTTTTATTTTTAGTTAGCATATAGCTGAAATCTAATGACGGTTATATAATAGCAGCTGCATTCTAGTGCGATAAGCTGTATGTTTTATATTCAATTAACGTATGATCCAATTAGTCGACTAATTTTAAAATAATAATCGGTGATTAGTCGACTATAAAAATAATCCTTTGTGGCAGCCCTAGTGCACATGCTTGTTCAGAAACTATCAGAGTGCATCCAACAATAAGGGTAGCATGATGTTTCTTTTACATAGAGAACACAATAATACAGATAAAATACTTTTACAATCGCCAACAGAGACAATGTAGAGTTTGCATAAAGCTGATGGGTTGTTAACAATGATGAGGTTAAAGAAAAATAAAAATAAAAACTGACAAATTAAAACTTTAAAATTCAAATTAATAGCAAAGCAATAACATATTTTCATACTGTTTCTTTTTTTATTTTTATTTTTTATTTTATTTTACTTATTTCACTCTACATCAAGTCAAGGTTTTTATCTTTAAATGTAGACTTTTATATTAAAGTTCCAGTGTTAACTGAATACATAAAGAACAGTATACTGTATATAAATATACTGATAGCAATGGCTGCACTATAACTGACTGTAAACACAATATGATTGAAGTAGTTCACATCAATGAGAGATGTTGTTGCTTCTAGTGAGTTTTTAAAAGATTCATTTCTATTCTGCCATCCTTGTCAATTTATATAAAGTATCAGCCAAATGTTTAGACACACCTTTTTATTTGTTTTTAGTTATTTATTTGTTTTTGTTCCTACACTGTAAATAATACTGAGGTCATCCAGACTCTGAGTGAACACATAAGGAGTCATGTAGTAAACTTAAAAGTGTTAAACAAACCAAAACATGTTTTAGATTTTACTTCAAAGTAGACACACAACTGATGTCTCAAACACATTAAGAGGCCAGAAATGCAAGTCATGAACTCTTGACTAGACAGCTGTTAACTGAAAGCCATTCCAGGTGACTACCTCATAAAGCTGACTGAGAAAATGCCAAGAAAGCTGCATCTAAACCAGAGGTGCCTACTGTGAAGAATGTCAAATATAAACATGTTCTGGTTTGTTTACTTGTTTGTTTACTAATAATTACATATGTGTTTCTTCATAGTTTAGATGACTTTAGTATTAATCTACAGTGCAGAAAAATTTTAAATCATGAAACACCACTGAGTGCCCAGAAAATGTATCCACACTTTTGACTGTATTATATTGTTTATATATAAAAATCCTACAAACATGTTTCCATGTTTCTGTTACAAATACTGCAGGTGCATTGACCAGATGGTCAGCGATGGCAGCTCACACATTGTCATGCAAAAACTCAGCTTGTAGTTGTTGTACCAACAACAATGGAAGAGTCTGAAAACAAAACACACAATGCACTTAAATGTCTGATATGAGTGTTAAAATTATAGGTTCATCTATTTGTACACTGTCTACATATGAATGTCTCTTCAGCCTACACTGTCTCATGCTCTCTGATGTAAACCTTTTGGTCACTGACTTAATGGACACGAGAGTGCAACACTTTGATGTTGAATTGCATGGTTAGAGGAAAATTACTTCAAATCATTGTAAGTATTGATTTGTTTAGTCGGACAGAGTTTTAGAGAAACTGTATTCATTTTTTTCTTTGATCTAAATAGAAGCTAAAACTAAATGACAGAACTTAGTGCATCTATAAGTAATTTTTAACAATGATGCATGTAATGGCAGCTAGATCAAAAGGCTGCAATGAACTAAAACAAATCATATATACATAAAACAAGGCATTTGTATTCTGTTAAATTGAAATAATGTTTACATATGAATATATTCTTAATAATATATTAATATTTACTAATTTTGAAGTGTAACTGGAAATTTGACATTTAATGTTGCATTTGTTTAATTTTAAGTTATTTATTTTGGAAAATTGCTGTAAATGTATTAGTTGCAGTAGTTTTGCCAGTAAATTGTCAATTATTTACAGTATTTATACTGTGTGCACAATTAGAGCACATTGCTGTAATCCATATATACAGATTATTTCAGTTTTTTCCTTATTTGCAGAAATTGTCTGTAGTTTTTTGCAGTAGTACTTTTATTATTATTATTATTGTTTATAGCAGTCTTGCACTGTATTGTATTTCCATACTTGCAAAAGTATTCACCCTCCTTAGCATTTTTTGTGTTTTGGTACCTCACAACCTGGAATTAAAATGGATTATTTGAGGGTTTGCATCATGTCATTTACAGAACATGTCTACAACTTTGAACATTTGATTTTGTTTTGTTTTTTGTGAAGCAACAACAAATAGGACAAAATAACAGAAAAGTTCAGTGTGCATAACTGTTCACCTCCTTAAAGTCAGTACTTACTAGAGCCACCTTGTTGCTTTGGATAAGTCTCTATGAGTTTGCCACATCTTGCCACTGGGATTTTTGTGCATTCCTCCAGACAAAACTGCTCCAGCTCCTTCAAGTTAGCTGGTTTGTGCTGGTGAACAGCAAACTTCAAGTCTGACCACAGATTCTCAACTGGATTAAGGTATGGGCTTTGACTAGGCCATTTTAATACATTTACATATTTCTTCTTAAACCACTCGAGTGTTGCTTTAGTAGTATGCTTTGGGTCATTGTCCTGTTGGAAGGTGAACCTCCATCACTGACAGACTGAAACTGGTTTTGCTCAAGAATATCTCTGTATTTAGCACCATCCATTTTCCCCTCAACTCAGACGAGTTTCCCAGTTCCTGCTGATGAAAAACATCCCCACAGCACAATGCTGCCACCACAATGTTTCACTGTAAGGATGGTGTTCTTGGGGTGATGAGATGTGTTGGTTTTGCACAAGACATAGTGTTTTTCTTGGTGTCCTAAAAGTTACATTTTGGTCTTATCTGGTCAGAGCACCTTCATCCATACATTTGGGGAGTCTCCCACTTGCCTTTTGGCAAACTTAAAATGGGTCTTACTATTTTTGTCTGTAAGTGAAGGCTTTTTTCCTGGCCACTATCCCATAAAGCCCAGCTCTATTGAGTATATGGCTTACTGTGGGCGTATGGACAGATGCTTTAGTCTCTGCCTTGTGAACTCTGCAGCTCCTTCAAGGTTACCTTTGGCCTGCACTACCTCTTTGATTAATGTCCTCCTTGATTGGTCTGACCCATTTTGGTGGGCAGCCCTCTATTGGCAGGTTTGTTGTGGTACAATGTTCTTTCCATTTGATGATAATGGATTTGATGGTGCTCTGGGGGATCACCATTGAATACTGAAGTACCCTGACTTATACTTCTCAACAACTTTGTCCCTGACTTGTTTGGAGATCTCCTTGGTCTTCATGGTGTTGTTTGGTTAGTGGCACCTCTTACTTAATGGTGTTGCAGCCCCGACTGCATTTCACTAAGCATGTGACTTCTGAAGGTAATTGGTTTCATCATAATTTTTAAGAGACTTCACAGCAACGGGTGTTGAGGAAATCAGCCGAGGACCCCAGATTGAAAAGTAAAGAAGCTTTATTAAGGCAGTTTCAGCTCAGTGCAAAAGGAGAAGCTCCCCAATGGTGCTTGCGCACCTCGGTTATATTCACAAAACAGGAAGTGAAACTTTTAAAAGTGAGAGTCATACAGGGTGACAAGACAGACATGTCTGGAAAAATATCTATAATAATAGTCTTTGTCAGTAGTTACAACAGTTCCTAACAGCTCTGCGGATGTAGTGCAATCCTAAGGCCAACTTTAAGGACAATGAACAGCATGTACCCAAAAGAGTCTAATACTTTGTTAAACAGATTAGGGAGGCTTTTATACTAAAACAGGTTAATTAAAGATGACAGAATAATGAAACACTGATTGCTATATGAGAACAACAAATAGTGTGAGAACAAACACATCATGGATTCACAGATAGTTATACAGATAGTTATGTATACTGATCAGTGGTGGACAGTAACAAAGTAAATGTAATTAGTTACTGTACTTAAGTAACATTTCCATGTATCTATACTTTACTTAAGTACTTTTATTTGGTAAGACTTTATACTTTTACTTCACTACATTTGAAAGCGAAACTTTTTACTTTTCACTTCATTACATTTACAGAAACATCTCGTTCCTTTTTCATTTTTAAATCAACGCTTAATAAAATACCGAAAGGTCAAAGTGTACCGTGTATATATATATATGTTTATATTACAGACCCCCCCACAAACACACACATGCCTACAACCTACACACACACACACACACACACACACACATACACACACACACAGAGACACACACTTCTAAGGTTTCCATTCAATTAATCTCAAGCACTGTTATTGTCTTCATATACAGTGTCGCCTCTTCAAAACTTAGGTAATGTTTCATCAAATGTAATGTTTATACTGAATGATTTATCAGTTGTGTTTTTATTGATTTTCATCAGTTGTGATGGTGTTTGTTATTTGTTATTCGTTTTTTGACAACTGAAATAAATGAAAAATAAAATAATGAAACTTGAATGAATGCTTTTTGTGTTGTTTCTCTGGCTTTGTTTCTCATTGTTTCTCTGGCTTTACTTCTCATTGTTTCTCTGGCTTTGTTTCTCATTATTTCTCTGGCTTTGTTTCACATAGTTTCTCTGGCTTTGTTTCTCGTTTCTCTGGCTTTGTTTCTTGTTATTTCTCTGGCTTTGTTTCTCATTGTTTCTCTGACTTTGTTTCACATAGTTTCTCTGGCTTTGTTTCTCATTTCTCTGGCTTTGTTTCTTGTTATTTCTCTGGCTTTGTTTCTCATTGTTTCTCTGACTTTGTTTCACATAGTTTCTCTGGCTTTGTTTCTCGTTTCTCTGGCTTTACTTCTCATTGTTTGTCTGGCTTTGATTCTTGTTGTTTCTCTGACTTTGTTTCTCATTGTTTCTCAGGCTTTGTTTCTTTTTGTTTCTCTGGTTTTATTTCTTGTTTCTCTGGCTTTGTTTCTCATTGTTTCTCTGGCTTTGTTTCACGTTGTTTCTCTGGGTTTACTTCTCATTGTTTCTCTGGCTATATTTCTTGTTGTTTCTCTGGCTTTGTTTCTCATTGGTTCTCTGGCTTTACTTCTCATTGTTTCTCTGGCTTTGATTCTTTTTGTTTCTCTGACTTTGTTTCTCATTGTTTTTCAGGCTTTGTTTCTTGTTGTTTCTCTGGTTTTATTTCTTGTTTCTCTGGCTTTGTTTGTCATTGTTTCTCTGGTTTTATTTCTTGTTGTTCCTCTAGCTTTGTTTCACATTGTTTCTATGGCTTTGTTTCTCATTGTTTCTCTGGCTTTGTTTCTCATTGTTTCTCTGGCTTTGTTTCTTGTTGTTTCTCTAGCTTTGTTTCTCATCGTTTCTCTGACTTTGTTTCTCATTGTTTCTCCGGTTTCATTTCTTGTTGTTTCTCTGGCTTTGTTTCTCATTGTTCCTCTGGCTTTACTTCGCATTGTTTTCTGGCTTTGTCTCTTGTTGTTTCTCTGGTTTTATTTCTTGTTTCTCTGTCTTTGTTTCTTGTTATTTCTCTGGCTTTGTTTCTCATTGTTTCTCTGGCTTTACTTGTAATTGTTTCTCTGACTTTGTTTCTCATTGTTTCTCTGGCTTTGTTTCTCATTGTTTCTCTGGCTTTGTTTCTCGTTTCTCTGGCTTTGTTTCTTGTTGTTTCTCTGGCTTTATCTCTCATTGTTTCTCTGGCTTTGTTTCTCATTGTTTCTCTGGTTTTATTTCTTGTTGCTACACTGCCTTTGTTTCTCATTGGTTCAGTGACTTTGTTTTGCATAGTTTTTTATGGCTTTGTTTCTCCTTGTTTCTGCAGCTTTGCTTCTCAGTGCTTCTCTTGGATAAAACTCAAAACAAATTAAAAAATGTCACACCAAAGTGACGGCGCGCAGCACTACCACCTGAAAACAAGTGTGAAAACAAATAGCGACCGAGAACCCAGAGAATAGGTGTACAAAACAAAAGTTGCCTCCTGGACCACACCGGCACTCTCTAAAACAGAGCATAAACCTGTAAGAGTGATGTTAAATGTTCAATTATTCATTTCATTAGACTTTTGTATTTATTTCTCATTGTGTTCTGTATGTAAAACTATAGTTATTCTATATAAAATGTATTTTTGTTAATATTTTTTAGTGTCTGGAACAGATTTACATTACATTTAACTGGATTTACATGATTTCTTATGGGAAATATTGCTTCAGTTATCTTACGTTTCAGTTCAGGCACAACAATTTAATGATGAAAACTGAGGTTCTACAAACCGGATTCCAAAAAAGTTGGGACGCTATACAAATTGTGAATAAAAACTGAATGCAATGATGTGGAGATGGCAAATGTCAATATT
>BRDA01003026.1:51983-79705 GCA_036984385.1 Crenuchus spilurus | reverse complement strand
CAAATATTAACACTGATTTTCACAGGTGTTCAAATACTTATTTGCAGCAGTAACACACAAATAAATGATTAAAAAAATCATACATTGTGATTTCCTGATTGTTTCTTTTAGATTATGTCTCTCACAGTGGACATGCACCTAAAATGAACATTTCAGACGCTTCCATGATTTCTAAGTGTGAGAACTTTCAAATTCGCAGAGTGTTCAAATACTTATTTTCCTCACTGTAGATATAAGCAGTGTAACTGCTGACAAACTTCTCAGCATTCTCCACAATCACACTGACTGTCTTAAGCTGATCAGACAATGAAATTAATACACTACCAGTCAAAAATTTTCCAGTGTTTTATTGAAAATGATTGAGTTTAATGTGTCATTGACTCTGAAATGAAAACAGAGGAGTTAAATAAGAACTCAGTGAATCAGTTTATAGACCAAAATGTGTCTAAACTTTGGACACAAAGCTGCACCTTTGTCAGATATAACAGCTGAACACACTCCTGACATTCTTTCTACAACAGACATCAAACATTCTTCAGACAGTTCTTCACTAATCTGCTGCAGAACCTCACATAAATGTTGGCTCTTGTAGGTTTGCTTTGCTTTTCACTTCATCCCAAATCAGCTGGATGGGGTTTAAGTCTGAGACTGTGCTCCACTCCATGTTTTCAAGCTGACCGTCTTGTTATTTTGTCCTGAGGTAGTTCTGGCAGAGCTTGGACTGATGTTTTGGGTCATTATCTTGCTGTAGGATGAACCTCTGACAGACTGGGCTCATACCTGAACTGTTTTAATACTTTTAAATAGCAGTGTATATAGATCACGATCTTACCTTAAGGGTAACTTATAGTTTGGGTATATTCATCTTGTTTTGAATGAACTATATTGACATTGGAACTCTTTTGGCCTCACCTCCCATTCTTTTCTATGTACATAAACCACAGTCCACATCCTAACTCCAAACAGAATTTCTAAATTTGTAAAGTAACTCCAAACAGACGAGGATTGCAAACTTGGCTGAATGTTTTGAATTTGGATTCCGAGGTTTAGTCTCAGCTGTTGTAGTTTAATTCAGCCAAATGGAGTTAGATAGTTAACTGGAGCCTTTGCAAGCATTGTTAGCTTTCATTACATTTAACCAGTGAAGGTGATTCATCAAAAACATTACATGACATGGCTTCCACTATTCACTCATTTTATTTATTTATCTATTATGATATGTTCTGAAGAAAATGCTTCCTGAAGTAAACAGTAATCATTTATAGAACTCTAAATACATGCCCTGGTTATTTGTGGTAGTAGATTAAAAAAAAATGATGATTTCACTTTTAAGTGTGTAAAGGTAGTACATCTTATAGTTATATACATAAACATGCAGTTTGAACTTATCAATCTAGGGCTTAAAAAAATACAGTGGAATAAAAATGAATACTTTTTCAAATCCAAAGTCTCCAAAAGTATAAAACAATCAAGACAGATGTTCAGAAATGACACAGAAGAAATCTTTATTTTACCTCTTTAATCTCTATCTCTGATTACAAATCCAACCTTTAATGCCAACATTCTGTCTTTTAGCCATGTGTAGCTTTTGTGCAGATAACTGGAATTTTGAGATCTTTAAGATGCACCTAAAATCAGAATATGTCTCGCTTTCTAAGTCTTTTCCTCAAACACACAGCCATGTTGGTGGGTAGTGTTTGTTGCAGCAGTTCAGTGGTTATGAAATACAGTGGAATGGGTGAGATTTAGAGTGGGTGAGTGTAAGAGGCTTAGAGAGGGGAGAGCTATTGTTCTGGCTTTGCAGGTGTCTGTGTGTGTACTTATGGGAACCAAAATGTCAATGTGATTATAGAAAACCAGGAAAATACAATATAGGGAGATATCAGTAGGTATTAAAATGCTTATTTTTCTGGGGGGTGGGGGTGGGGTGTGGCGAAGGTAAATAATTACTGGTCTATTATTATAAATTCTCCAGAATTTACCTTCTTTTCACAAGCCCACACATTCAAACACTACATCTATCAGTGGCAGGAAGAATGGCCAACATCATCATAAACTTTATGGATTGGAGATGAGGCAGATGAGTGAATACTTTTGGCAATTGTGTATAACATACAATAGCATGCAAAAGTTTGGGCACCCCTGTGATAATGTCAGGTTTTTGTGGTTTAAAAAAATCTGACTTTTTCCATCTTTAATGTGACCTATAATCCATACAATTCAATTGAAACACAGATGGAAATTGCACAGAGGGGAATATATACGGTATATATATATATATATATATATATATATATCTTGACTTGATCTTCAACGTCTATAAATGATTGATGGACTTGACTGGCATGTTCATTGACCAAAACTTTCCTTTATTCATTCATTCATGTATTACGTCCATGTAAAAAAAAATTACAGCAATCTAACAATGTGCTTCCAATATTTATTTTAAGTGTTTTCTTTTTCTTTTTTTTCTCTTCTCCAGAAAAAGGAGTGGCTGTGTCTGAACTGTCAGACCCAACGACTAATGTCTGGTGGGATAGACGACTCACCACTTCCTGTTCCTCATCCATCTCCAAAGCACCAACCAATGGGCTCACCTCGGCACCAATCACCGGCCAGTCAGCAACCAGTTCAGCAGCCAACCTTTCACAAAGTATCAAGCAATCAGCAGCAAGGACCCAAGGCAATGCCACCACAGCAGAAACCTCCAGCAGCTCAAGGGAGTGTGCCTATTGCCCCCACTGCAGCCAAACTAGCAGGAGATATGAAACCCTCTTTGCAGTCCTCCTCTGGCCTAACTTCCACTTCTACATCTGTCAGTGAAGCACAGAAGAAGGATAAGACTATACCTAAACTGGACAATGATCCTAAGCATATCTCAGCAATCACTGAAGAGATTAAGCCCGCTCATAAGAAGGGAACAGCAGAACTCATTTCGACCACCACTCCAACTAAAGATGAAAAAAGGGAATCACAGCGGTCCAGATATTATGAGGTAATATCTTTTTTTCTAATTCATAGCTAAGAGTACCACACAGCAGTTAACTGTTTAAAATAACTGAAGCTCAGAAATGTTCATGTTTGTGCCAAACGTTATATTGATGTAAATTTGACATCAAATATTTCAGTTGGAAGCAGGGTGCCATGTTTAGTCTTTTGCCTTTTTTTGTGTTCTTGCTAAAGTGTTAATGATGTCTAGTGCTGATAGAGCAAGAGGTGATGGATTTACACTTAAAGTGAGAGAAAAGCGATGCACTTATTTCTTAACCTCATTCCATTTTCTCTCTCCTTGAAATTTGATGACTGTGTGACCAGTCCTCTTGGTATCAACAGCTAGCACTATAGAATACATATTCATACGTGGTTTTACTCAAGCACTTTATTTAATGACAGGGACTACTACTGTAACAATTTTCAGGCTCAAAAATGAGTCATAAACTGAAGCATGCAAAAACTGAAAAATCTAATTTGTGTTTTGTTTTTTGTTTTTCTTAGGAGGCCAGCAAAACAAACAGTACCCAGGATCTATCACGGAGCCCACAGAGTCTAAGTGATACAGGGTACTCCTCTGATGGGATATCAAGCTCACATAGTGAGATTACTGGCCTCATCCAAGAAGAAGAGATAAAATTAAGTGAAAGAGGTATATCTGGACCCCATACTCCACCAAGCCCCTCTGAGATAACTAAACTTGAAAGCTCTATGCGTCCTTTACTAGAGTCCAAAGTATCCTCTGATGGAGAAAGAACAAGGGACAAAGAACGTGGTAGAGAGAGGCACCACAGAGACACTGATGACAGAAAGCACAGATCTCACTCACTGTCAATCAGTCCAGAAGAATATGACTCTGATGAGGAACTGGAAGATATCATGGAGGAAGAGGAGGACCCAGCTGACTGGGAGGCCAAACGAGAACTCAGAGCAATGGCTGCTGCAGGAGAGGAAAAGAAAAGGAAAAAAGTGGAACCTTCTGAGATGACTGATGAGGAGTTTATGAGAAGGCAGATAATGGAAATGAGTGCAGATGAAGAAAATGATGATGAGGAAGAAGAAGAGATGGAGGAGGATGAGGAAGAAGAGGACGAAGGTTATGGCTACCAAAAGCCAAAAAAGATACACAAGCACATCAGTGACTCAGGGAAGGAAAAGCGGCGTCTCACTCACCATTCAAGCAGCTTTGAAGAGGAAAGCAAAACAACCAGTGATATCTACAAAGGATCAGCTGAGGAGGGTGAGGAGGACCTAATTGGCTCACAAGGAGGTTTACGGAGATTCAAGACCATAGAACTGAATAACACCAACAGCTACAGTAGGGACATTGAACTTAGCAATGAAAATGACTTAAGCCTGGACAGAGAGCCAGAACTTGAAATGGAAAGCCTTACCGGTTCCCCAGAGGAGCGTTCAAGAGGAGAGTACTCCTCCACTCTTCCACCGACCACTTCAAGCTACACTTCAGGAACATCCCCTACCTCTGTTTCATCCATGGAGGATGACAGTGATAGCAGCCCCAGTCGAAGACAACGCCTAGAAGAGGCTAAGCAACAGAGGAAAGCCAGACACCGTTCCCATGGCCCACTACTTCCTACCATAGAGGATTCCTCAGAAGAAGATGAGCTAAGAGAAGAAGAGGAACTCCTGAGGGAGCAAGAAAAAATGAGAGAAGTAGAACAGCAGAGAATCCGAAGCACTGCCAGAAAAACCAAACGCGATAAAGAGGAGCTGAGGGCACAAAGACGCAGGGAAAGGTCCAAGACACCTCCCAGCAATCTGTCACCCATTGAAGATGCATCCCCAACAGAGGAGCTCAGACAGGCTGCTGAAATGGAGGAACTTCATCGTTCTTCCTGTTCAGAATACTCACCTTCAGTTGACTCTGAGGCTGAGGGCTATGAAATGTCATCAAAGCTCTACAAGTCTGGCAGTGAGTACAATTTGCCAACATTCATGTCACTTTATTCCCCTACTGAAAAGCCAGAGACTACATCCTCTACTACTATTACAACTACCTCCTCAAGTGGAAAACCTCTAAAGAGTGCAGAGGAAGTTTATGAGGAAATGATGAGGAAAGCAGAAATGCTACAGAAGCAGCAGAAGCAGCAGCAACAACAGTCTCGTTCAGTACAGCAGTATAGCACTAGTGCCTACCAAGAGGAGGATAGAAGAAATGGACAATATGATGATGAGTATGAATATATCGACCAAGATGACACTGGTTATGAGAATGAAGAAGTAAGTGATATCTATGAAGAGATTCGTCAGACATCACAAAATATTGCCAAACAGTTAGATGATCAAGTGGAAATGGATGTGTCCTACTCAGATAAACAACTTCTAGACACAGGATCAGCATTTGCTAAACTCCTGGAGCAGAGCAATGCCCTCCTTACTCCGGGCACAAGTCCAACACAACTTTCAGCACCTGTGTCATTCTCTGAAACAGGAACAGGTGGACGAATACCTGATGTCAGAGTTACTCAACACTTCTCCAAAGATAAAGACAGACTCAGAAGTCATGCTGGTAAAAATGGCATCACACCTGCAGCTGCTGCCACCACTATCACTGCATATGGAGTGTATTCTAGGGATGCTGTAACAGTCTCACAAACCAGTACCAGTCAAACAATGACAACAACACAGACTACCCTGTATGGTCGCCAAACATGCAGCACTGTCACATCTACTACTAGTATTTCAAGTGTATCCAGCAAAATAGCTGAAATCACTCAGGCTTACAGTCAACGAGAGGGAAGAAGAATGTCAGATAGCAGACTTCAAATGAGAGATGTAGCACCACCAGAATCAGTAATGGAACCTCGAACTCCTAAAGTCTATGCATACTACAAAGGGAGTCCACCTCTTTCCCCCACTTCACCTCCTACTCACAGTCCAGCCCGATCACCTTCTAGAAGAACGGCTGAGTTTTCAACTCAGACATTCAGCCCCTCAATGATGGCACCTTCTGGAGGTTCTGGTCCTACGTCTCCTGTTATGGCACAGGCCACCCAGACACCTCACAGGGCTATCTCACCACGTCTCTTTAGGCAGCAGTCCTCTCAGGATGCCCCTTTTATGGTGATAACTATTGGATCTGAGCCCACTAGCCCACCAAAGCCAGTTACAGTTAACACTGCCACCTCTCCCTTGTCCTCACCAACAAGGTTTAGCCGTCAGTCAACATTTGATGCCTATTCCCCACCTGTAAGCCCCCCTGACACACCACCACATCAACAGTCACCGCAACATAGTTTTTATAGAACCCATAAGGTTGAGAGAGTTAATGTTGGGACAAGCATGGTAACTACTGCTAGCACTTATACTCGTGGATCACTGTCAATGGAAAACATATCCCTCTGTCGCATATCCACAGTCCCTGGTACCTCAAGAGTTGAGCAAGGGCAAAGGCTACAGAGTGCAAGTGTGGTGGACCTGAGAACGGCTACAAAGTCAATGCCAGTCATTATGACCGATCAGGGAATGGACTTGACTTCATTGGCCACAGAGACACGAAGGTATTCAGGCAGTGCTGATGGGAGCCCCATCCGCCATTCCACAACTATCCAGCCACTTATTATGAACTTGAATGCCCAAGAACAGCCCCATGTTGTTGTTTCGACTGCCACAACAGTCAGTGTCACTGTTGCTGCCTCCATGTTCATATCTCAACCAAAGCATCCAGTGGTATATGGTGATCCTCTTCAAAACCGAGTTGACTTTGGCCAGGGTATGGGAACAGTGGTATGCCTTGCTCAGAACAAACCACCCTCTATTGACCCATCTATACCAAATATTGATGCCAAGCTGGAAGACCTCAGCATTCAGCAGCAGCAGTTACTTAAGCAACAGCAGAAACTTCAGCAGCAGCAGCAGCTTTTGGAGCATCAACTTCAGCAACATCAATTTCAACAGCAGCAGGCTGCTTCTTTTGTGAAGCTTAACATGTCAAATCAGTTGCCATTATTAAAAAAGGAACTAATTGTCAGTCAGACAAGTACTGCTCCAGTGGTCAGTGCAATATCACCAGCTGTAGCACCTGAGATGTACAGTATCAGTGGTCCCCTTGAGCTGAGGGGCAAACCACCAGAGCCTGGGACTGTGAACCTTACAACTGTCCAACCTCATGTTATGATGGTCCAGATGGATGGTACTGCACAAGGTGCACCTCTGACCCAGTTGATCAAAACAGAAGAAGGCCAAGATGCAATGGATTTAACAGGGCAAGTCAAGAAAGAGAACCAGGTGGCTTGCTGTGATGTAGTTTATAACCTTCCCTTTGGTGGTAGCTGTGTAGGAGGTCCATTCTCACAAAAACCAATGGCAGAAGAGACAGCAAATGTAACTGAGCCACCAAGACCTCCTTCTGCACCATCACAGCTTTATCAAACATCAGAGTCAAAGCAAGATAGACCAGTGTACCAAGATTTTGCTTTGAAATCATACACACTGCCTTTCCCTGGCCGGTTGCAACCATCTATGTCAGAGACCAATCTAGCAGAAGCAGGGAATCAATCCTACCCACCAAAACTTGACCCACATGTGCAAGGGTCTGCAGAATTAGTTATGGATTTAAGCTCAGAGAAACATGGCTATGAAGGAGGGTATTTTGGGATGGGACTTCAGTATGGCTCCTACACAGATCTTCGTCAAGGTGATGTGACAGCTCCACCTCTACCTATGAGAAGGTACAGCTCCTTGTCCAATATTAGTTCAGACTATGGATACTCATCTCGTGACCTTGCTAGTTTCCAGGAAGCTAACCTTGCCCAGTATAGTGCCACTACTGCTAGAGAGATTAGTAGGATGTGTGCAGCCCTCAATTCAATGGATAGATATGGCAGCAACCCCAATCTTTTACAGTTAGGTACTGGACGAGGAGGTGGACCACCTAGCAAAATTAATATGCAACAGAGTCCAAGACCCAGTTTTATATATGGCCCAGATGGAAAGCCTCTTTCCCTGGCTCTCACAAATCTCATCAATGCAAGACAAGCAAGCCTCAGAGCCATGTATCCATCGGCTATTAGATCAGCTGATGGTATGATCTATTCAACTATCAACACACCCATTGCATCTACTGTACCAATCACAACTCAGCCTGCTTCTGTCCTTCGTCCATTACTAAGTGGTGTTTACAGACCATACCCCACACCAAATATGACACCAGTACCTTTAGCTAGCCTCACAAGAATGCCTGTGGCACCTAGGATGCCTCTCACAGGACAGATACCTTACCGCTTCCCAACGCCTAGCCGTCTTCCTGTTACATCTGCTTCCACATGTGAGTCAATTGCTGTCACAACAGAACAGGATGTACCTGTCTACCTTGGCAAGTCTCCAATAAGCTCATCAGGTCCTGGGACACCTGCTACACAACCAGCTGTTCCCAGTGGCCCACCAATGCCTGTCTCAACAACAGTGGCAGCACCAGCAGTCCAATCTCATTCTCAACAACAGCCAATAAATCTTTCTCAGTCACACCTTCATACCCAGACTCCTGTCCAACAGCCTCCAGCATCACAACCTCAACCACCACCTGCTCATTCTTATCCTCCAACTCATAGTCAACTTCCAACCCAGTCTATTTCAATTCAGCCACCTGTAACCCAAGTAACCACAAGTACTCCTACAGTTCTGGGAGCCCAACCACCAGAAAAGGAAACAGAGGAGGAAAGGCTGCATCGTCAACAGGAACAGTTACTGCAATTAGAGAGAGAGAGAGTAGAGCTGGAAAAACTAAGGCAGTTCCGGCTCCAGGAGGAGCTTGAGAGGGAACGTGTAGAATTGCAACGGCACAGAGAAAAGGAGCATATGCTAGTGCAGCGTGAGATTCAAGAGTTGCAAAACATCAAGCATCAGGTTTTGCAGCAGCAGCAGGCTGAGAGAGAAAGTCAGTTGGTTATGCAGAGAGAGCAACTTGCTCAACAGAAACAGCAGCTTGACCAGATACAGTCTTTGCAGCATCAGCTTCAACAGCATCTTGAAGAGCAAAAGAGACAAAAGACTGCAGCAGTGGTAGCCAGTGTTGGTGCCCAACTTATCTGCGACCAAACAGGTAGAATTATTCAAGATTTGCCCCCAGATATACAATATGGGGATATTCAGGTCTCTTCTAGGTCCCTGCCTAACTCTTCATCTGAGATGTGCCTGAGGAATAAGGAGCCGCAAACAGAGAATAGGTCTATGAGGAAACAGAGATCCATGCCTCGCCTACAAGATGGAATTGATGGGGAGGTAACAATGTTCCCCTTGCCACGCAGAATTGTGGACAGCAGTGTACAAACAGATGATGAGGATGGAGAAGATAGGTATCTCATATCCAGAAGAAGACGGACTAGGCGGAGTGTGGACTGCAGTGTCCAAACAGACGATGATGAGGACAAAGCAGAGTGGGAACAACCAGTAAGACGAAGACGCTCTCGGTTCTCCAGACACTCTGAGTCTAGTGCTGATCCTAAAAATGAAGCTCCCACTTCAGCTGCAGCTGCCAAAGTTGTGTCTTCCAGTATTGCCATTCAGACAATTCGGGACTGCTCTTGCCAAACAGAAACAGAGCAGCTAGGGAGAATATCCCCAGCCATACATGTAACTGTGCCAGATCCTAACAAAGTTGAGATTGTCCACTATATATCTGGACCTGAAAGAACCCAAAAGGGGCAAAGCTTAGCTTGCCAGACTGACCCTGAGGCCCAGTCTCAAGGTGTGGTAGTACCACAAATTAGTGTAGCCACCACAATTAGCCCATATTCCAGCAGTGCACAACTTATGGGGTCAGCAGATCCACTATCTCCTCGTCAACATGGTGTTGCGAAGTTTGAGAGACGAAAACCAGATCCCTTGGATATTGGCTACCAGCAGCATCACCTGCACAACGAGTCGCTGTCCAGTGTGATTCGGCAACCACCAAAATCCCCTCAGGTGCTGTATTCTCCTGTTTCTCCTCTGTCTTCACCACATCGCATCATAGAGACATCATTCTCATCTAGTGAGAGGCTGAATAAAGCCCATGTTACTCCGCAGCAGAAGTCATATACAGCTGAGTCACCACAAAGACACCAGAGTCTGCCCCGGCCAATGAAGAATGTCCAGAGATCCATGTCAGACCCGAAGCCCCTCAGTCCCACAACTGATGAGCAGACCAAGGCCAGGATAACCCTTTATCAGCAACAAGCACTTCAAAGTCAGGTATGGTCACAAATTCTTTGTAATGTGCTGTATAGTTAAATATATTTCACATACTGTATATACAGCATATATAGTTTTGAAATAGTTTATACATTATTGTGATAGTGGCATTTGAAATATAGTGAGTTGTTTGATGTACATTTTTAACCATGTTTTTAAGACTTAACAGACTCTTATTGAGGAGAACATGTACAGGTATTGTAATACATTGTTTTTCTCAGAGATCATTGCTTTGACAAAGATCAAGTGTTGAATGTTTTTTAAAGCTCATCATACAATTTTGCAACCCCTATGTTATGTTATGTGATGTTATGCTAGAACCAAGTCTGAGTTACATTAACAGTTATATTAGATAAAGAGTAAGAATTTTCATTTCACTCACACACTAGAGAAAAATAAACACAAGCAAATTAATAACCCTATTTAGGATTTTTATATAATAAGCATGTAACTCATAAATATAATTATTTATAAAACCTGCTGCAATTTATTTCTTCTCATCACAAACTCCTTAAATCCATATTAGCTAAAGGTGGTATCTTCTGAGATGCTTATGCACTAATTAAAAAGAACGTATTAAAAGGTAAAAATTAATTTCTGATAAAAATGTGGCAACTGCACCATTAATACTGCACTGTGTATGAGCAGACAGTCTTCATACTCATGGAATGATTTTGTAGTGGCTTTGTAGTGAGTTACATATTCATTAGAGTAGAGATGTCCTACAAAGTAATTAAACACAATTGAATGGTGCAAAGAAAGAACAGTATTATGGATATAGATGAGGTCTGTAGAAAGGAGCTTATGCTTTTGGACAATAATGACAAAACTAAAGTAAGGTTTTTAAAAAATGTCTGTTTTTAACATATACTGGATTAAAATTTCTTTATTCGTGTTTTGCACAGAGATGATGCAGTGAGAGTCACTGCATTTTTTTTCCTATTAGGCATGCTGCTAATTGTGTCCTTGGGGCCCAGGGTCCTTTACCACTGAACCATAAAAGGTGTTCTCTTGGGATCATATTTCATGCATTCAATTTTATATCTACATTTAAATATCCAGCTTTCAAATAATTTTAATATTACTGTTACTTGACACAGAATTATTGTTTTTTGCCTTGTCTTCATTACAAATACTATATTATGTAACATTGTGCTGTGCTTTTTGCATGCTCTTGACCCCTTCACTCTCCCTGACCCCTCTGTCCTTGCAGTTGGCAGCACTCCAACAGAGCTCCCTCCTGAGGAAGGTTAAACGAACCCTGCCAAGCCCCCCGCCTGAGGAGACTCAGCTGCCCATGATCACCCCTGCCCTGCCCCAGATGTATGTGCCCTCTGTGCCCTCCCTGAAGCCTGGTTCCCGGCCAGGCCTGGCGGCCAAGGCAAGCCTCCTGAAGGACCTGACCCATGAGCTGAAGGCTGTTGAACAGGAATCCACGAAACTACGAAAACAACAAGCTGAGCTGGAGGAAGAAGAGAAAGAGATCGATGCCAAACTTCGATACCTGGAGATGGGCATCACACAACGAAAAGAAACTCTGGTGAAGGAGAGGGAGAGGAGGGAGCTGGCATACCTGCGCTGCATGGGTGATGCACGAGACTACATGTCAGATTCTGAGTTGAACAATCTTCGTCTTGCAGCTGCGGCCGCATCCTTTGAGAGCAACGGGCTTCTGACCAGACCAAGCACGGCGCCGCTCAGCCAATTTACCAGTGAGCTGAACACTGCTGCACAGTTTCCCCCTACATCATCCTTTGTGTCCTACCAGTACCCACAGAGCCAGTCAACAGCACCCGCCCCACAGGCCTCCACATTCCAGGGCAGTGGATTCAACCAGCCTCCCTATCCTACAGTGTCCCAGGCCCAGGCTCTCCCCCAACCCACACCCTTGCAAACCCACCATCCTACCCCATCCTATCAGGCTCAAGGGACCTTCCCTCCCCAGAGCTTTCCACATAACCAACCACCATATCCTACAGATCATACAGTGCTACCTCCAAACCAGCCAAGTCATCCAGGGTTCCAACCTCTTCCACAACCACCTGCTGGTCCAACTCCATACCCAACCCACACCACGCCATACCCGAGCCAGGCTCCCCCCTACCCGGTCAGCCAGGCGAGTACCTACCAGCCACCGGCAGACATACTAACTGTCCACCAGAGGCCACGGCAGACCTCACTGGCTGACCTTGAACACAAGATGCCCACTAATTATGAAGTTATAAGCAATCCTACTGTTGTAGTTACAACCACTGCTCAAGATTCTACCTATAGCCAGTCTGGTTTGGCTCCATCTTATGGACAATACAGCACAACAATGGCAAGCACATATGGGCCATACTCCACCGCAGTTTCAAGTACTTATGGTGGGTATTCAACTACTTCAGCGAGTTCATATGGGCCATATACAACAACTTCATCAAGTAGTTATGGGCCATACACAACAACTATCGCTAATACCTATGGGTATACAACAACTACAGCTAGTTCTTATGGGCAGTACACAACTACTGTTACCAACACATATGGACAAGCAACACTGTCTGACCATTTGCACTCTGTGGACAGCCCCTCTACTTATGCTGGTGATGGCCTCTATGGTTCTTCAAACCTTGAGCAGAATGTTCCTCGGAACTATGTGATGATTGATGACATCAATGAGCTAACCAAAGAGGGCATGGGCACCACTTCAGACCCACACCGCAGTGAGGGCCATGGGCGCTATGGGGGCGATGGACTCCACACACGAGGGGGGAGCTCCTACGGCAGACCAGAGGACGAACGTGACGCAGAGATGTACGACCATCACCATGGCAGGGGTAAGAGCACCGGCAGCTACCAAGCGCGAGGGGCAGATACGCATGGCCGGGTAGTGGGCAGCAGTAGCATGGGTGGGGGATCCTCATATTACTATGATGACTACAAACATTCAACTTCTTCAAGGGCAGCCCAAAGGCATTCGTCAAAGAGCCTGGCCCCAGCGGTCATGTCAACCAAGAGGAGCAAGCACCGTAAACAAGGCTTGGAGCAGAAGATCTCTAAATTCTCCCCAATAGAGGAGGCTCGTGATGTAGAGGCTGATCTTGCCTCATTCACCATGAGCACCTCTACTACAAGTGGTTATGGTACAGGTTCCCGGTCACGGAAACTCCAAGATGAAATCTATGGGCTGCAACAGACTACATATGACACACATCGGGGCTACTATGATGATGAACGACTCTATGGATATGGCAGATCCCGCTCAACTGGTTATGGCATGGATAAGATTTCTTCACGGGAAACGGGCTACCGAAGCAGGTCTTATGAACGGGACTATACAGACCGATCATACAGAAGCAGCTATGGCCGCAGCGGGCGCCCCACTTTACGGTCTCAGTATTCTGAAGAGGAGAGCCCACTTAGTCCCATGGGGAAGCTCATGGGCAGTAGGCGGGCCTACTATGATCCAACTAATCCATATGGCTCAAGTCACTCTCTCCCTGATGTGCAGGACCATATTCGAGACCTGCCACGGACCCATGTCTACAAACCTGATGATATGTACATAATAGACGATATGTATTGCGCTGTGTCTGACAGTGAAGGTAATTGGGTGCTGAATGCCAAAGTCACTGTCTACTTTAAACATCCCCCACCCACCCAGAGAAACAGAAAGAATAGCAGATATAAAGGAGTAAAAGCCCAGTGCATGCCTGTGTTGTGCCTTCAGGCGACCAGCTTTTGTCAGAACTGTCAATGCTGCGTCGAGCGCCAAAATTGCATGAGCTGTTGTGTGATCCTATACTATCCTTTCATTTTTTCCTTTTATGAATGCTTTCCTAAAATGTGTCTCTTGCATGTATTTTCAGAAATGTCTGAATTGCAAATAATACCGTGTTCTGTTGAACAGTACCTGTGATATTTGTGTTTTTTTCTGTTTTGTATGTGTATTATGGATTGCATTGCTTGCATTATAAGTATTAAGCCCTAGCACTTTTTGTTCTTTTCTTTCCCCTTTGTTCATTTGCATGTTCTTAGTCTGCATGCCTCTTTCACCAACGGACATGGAGATTGATTGTGATCTACTTTTGGTTTCCAAAGCCTACCATCTTGGACAGGAGGAGACTGACTGGTTTGAGAAGCCGCGTGATGTTCGAGGTTCCCGTCACTATGGCAGTCATTCCTCCTCTGGGAGGCGTAGCCATGTCAAGCACACATACCACGACTATGATGAACCTCCAGAGGAAGACCTTTGGCCACAAGATGAGTATGGTCACTCACGACATACATCTTCTCGAGAGCACCGTCATCATGGTAGTGGAAGTTCCGGCAGACATTCATCCTCCCGCCACTCTGATGAGCCTCGCTCTTCTCGATCATCTCGTTCCTCAAAGGATCCGTCCATGCGTCATGACTCTCGTTCCATGTCCTCTTCTTCAGGGAAGAGGGGTGACTCTCGCTCTCAGGGCTACCACTCCTCAGATTACGCACGTGACCCTTCAGGCCACCATCATGGCTCACGCTCTGGGAAACAGTCCTCCCACCACCAAGGTTCTTCCAGCAGGAAGCAGCAGGACCTCCAGGGCCACCCGTCATCCTCTAGGCAGCCAAGCTCAGCCGGTTCAGGGCAAAGGGGTCCAGGTGGGCCTTCAAGCTCAAGCCGACAGCCTGGGTCCCAACAGCCACCTGATGCACAACAGGGCCAGCGAACACAGCTACAACAACAGGCACAAACAGCAGCAGCCAGGCCAGGACAGCAGACACCTGCAGGAGGACCTGTGCAACCGCTGCCAATGCAAACCCAGCAACTTCAAGCCAAACCTGGTCAGACTGGGCCTGCAGCACGACAAGCTGCTGCAGGAGCCCAACCAGCACCTGCTGCAGTGAGTAGTTTTGCTCATACACAAATATTTTGTTTATACAAATTCTCACGTGTGCACACACACACACACACACACACGAACACGCACACACATATGTATGTATATGTAATATGACCACCTACCTAACTAATAGTGGGGTTAACTAACCTTGGCTCAGAATGTTCACTCAATTGTGATCACTGACACTTTTCTCTTTGTTCCTGTGTTCATCATAAAACTTAACCAATCATCAGTCATTCCTTTCTGACATCAATACATCAATGGCCCATGAGGGACCTCCATTTTATATATACAAATACAGGTGCTTCTGAAAAAAGTAATTCAATTCATGAAGTGAAACTCGTATATTATATAGAGTCATTACACACAGAGTGCCTATTTCAAGTGTTTCTTTCTGTTAATGTTGATGGCTTTGATCTACAGGCAATGAACCCATCAACAGTCAGTATCTCAAAACATTAGAATATTATGTACCAATTCAAACAATGATTTTAATACATAAATGTTGTTCTACTGAAAAGTATGTACAATGTATCACAAAAGTGAGTACACCCCTCACATTTCTGCAGATATTTAAGTATATCTTTTCATGGGACAACACTGACACAATGAAAAGTAGTCTGTGTGCAGCTTATATAACAATGTACATTTATTCTTCCCTCAAAATAACTCAACATACAGCCATTAATGTCTAAACCACCGGCAACAAAAGTGAGTACACCCCTTAGTGAACGTTCCTGAAGTGTCAATATTTTGTGTGACCACCATTATTTTCCAGAACTGCCTTAACTCTCCTGGGCATGGAGTTTACCAGAGCTTCACAGGTTGCCACTGGAATGCTTTTCCACTCCTCCATGATGACATCACGGAGCTGGCGGATATTCAAGACTTTGCGCTCCTCCACCTTCTGCTTGAGGATGCCCCAAAGATGTTCTATTGGGTTTAGGTCTGGAGACATGCTTGACCAGTCTATCACCTTTACCCTCAGCCTCTTCAATAAAGCAGTGGTCGTCTTAGAGGTGTGTTTGGGGTCATTATCATGCTGGAACACTGCGACCAAGTTTCAGGAGGGAGTGGATCATGCTCTGCTTCATTATTTCACAGTACATGTTGGAGTTCAACTCCCCAACACCTGCTGCACTCATGCAGCCCCAGACCATGGCATTCCCACCACCATGTTTGACTGTAGGCATGACACACTAATCTTTGTACTCCTCACCTGATTGCCACCACACATGCTTGAGACCATTTGAACCAAACAAATTAATCTTGGTCTCATCAGACCATAGGACATGGTTCCAGTAATCCATGTCCTTTGTTGACATGTCTTCAGCAAACTGTTTGCAGGCTTTCTTGTGTACAGACTTCAGAAGAGGCTTCCTTCTGGGGTGACAGCCATGCAGACCAATTTGATGTAGTGTGTGCGGCGTATGGTCTGAGCACTGACAGGCTGACCCCCCACCTCTTCAATCTCTGCAGCAATGCTCACAGCACTCCTGAGTCTATCTTTCAAAGACAGCATTTGAATGTGACACTGAGCTTGTGCACTCAGCTTCTTTGGACGCCAACGTGAGGTCTGTTCTGAGTGGACCCTGCTCTTTTAAAATGCTGGATGATCTTGGCCACTGCACTGCAGCTCAGTTTCTGGGTGTTGGCAATCTTCTTGTAGCCTTGGCCATCTTCATGTAGTGCAACAATTCATCTTTTAAGATCCTCAGAGAGTTCTTTGCCATGAGGTGCCATGTTGGAACTTTCAGTGACCAGTATGAGAGAGTGTGAGAGCTGTACTACATAATTGAACACACCTGCTCCCTATGCACACCTGAGACCTAGTAACTAACGAGTAACTAACACTAACGAGTCACATGACATTTTGGAGGGAAAACGACAAGCAGTACTCAATTTGGACATTTAGGGATGTAGTCTCTTAAGGGTCTACCCACTTTTGTTGCCGGTGGTTTAGACATTAACGTCTGTATGTTGAGTTATTTTGAGGGAAGAATAAATGTACACTGTTATATAAGCTGCACACAGACGACTTTTCATTGTGTCAAAGTGTCATTTTGTCAGTGTTGTCCCATGAAAAGATAAACTTACATATCTGCAGAAATGTGAGGGGTGTACTCACTTTTGTGATACTGTACAGTATATGAACTCAGTACTGGGTTGGGGCTCCTTTTGCATGAATTACTGCATCAGTGCGGTGTGGCATGGAGGTGATCAGCCTGTGGCACTGTTGAGGTGGTATGGAAGCCCAGGTTGCTTTGATAGTGGTCGTCTGCATTGTTGGGTCTGGTGTCTCTCATCTTCCTCTTGATAATAGCTCATAGACGCTCTGTGGGGTTTAGGTCAGGTGAGTTTACTGCCCAGCACAGTGATACTGTGGTTATTAAACCAGGTACTGGTACTATTGGCAGTGTGGGCAGGTGCCAGGTCCTGCTGGATAAATTCAATCTGAGTAAAAATTAAATTAATGAAATAAAATCTGAGCATTAAGTGCTCTAAAATGTCCTGGTAGATGGCTCAGCTGACTTTGGACTTGATGTAATACAGTGGACCATCACCAGCAGATGACCTGACTCCTCAAACCATCACTGAAAAGTAAAATTAGCATTTCATTTGGAAATCAAGGTCTCAGAGTCTGGAGGAAGAGTGGAGAGACACACAAGCTGCTTGAGGTGTAGTGTGAAGGTTCCACAGTCAGTGATGGTTGGTCCAGTGTGTTATATCCAGTATATCATTTTAGAGCGCTCCAAGCTTTTTGTTGACAAGCTTTATGGAGATGCAGGTTTCATTTTCCATTTATATAATATATGAGTTTCACTTTTTGAATTGAATTACTGAAATAAAGGTTTTGATGCGATCATATTTTTGAGGTACACCTGTATATATACTGTATATATTGTAATGCATAAACAAAACAGAATGAGGATAATTACTGTGGACATCTATTGTGACATTTTTATAACAACTACACGTCAGTTGCTTATGAATATTAAGTGTATGTCTTATTGTTGTATGTATTGAGGCACATTAAATAAGTAATATAACTGAACACAACTCTAGATGCATTTACAGCAGCATGTGTGGGTGTCTGTATTTAGAGTAAAATGACTACACTAAGCTACACTAAAATTCTGATGACCCTTTATTAGATGTTTAACACCCAGTGTCCAGGCAGTTTCTGTTTTGACTGGTCATCTTGCATTTAGAAGTTAACCCTTTTTATCATTCCATAAGTACCCATATAAAAATAACTACAATGTTGTTCCATCCTTTTTTCTCCCCATGGTGTCTGTCTCTTATACCCCTCCATCAGTTCTTCTTCCATCTACAAATTTGATAAGGCCTAGCTTATTGCGCACTGCTGATAAAGTTTTTTTTTGCTGAGATCCTGTTAGTAGGGTCTTATCTTTTTCTCTGATTAGCTGGAAGTATGCTAATAGAACAGAGCTGTTGCAAACTGCCTTTCTCCCAGTCATGATTCATTTTTCAGTGTTCTGGCATACAGTGGTAACCCTACTTACGAGCATCCCTACTAACGAGTATTCCAGGTAACGAGTCGAGATCTCGGAATATTTTTGTTCCAGGTAACGAGTAATATTCCAGCTAACGAGTAGCATAAATTTCTTCAAGTATGCCAAACTACTAGGGGCGCTGCGGTCGTAGCATCCCCTAGATGCTACCGTAGACGAAGAGGTCAGTCAATACAAAGTGAAAGTGCTAGTGAAAGTGACACAAAGACAGCAAAAGGTCGTGAACAAGAAAGATAGATGCATTTTACTTTTACTTTTCATATGATAAGTGTAACCATGCCATACACGTACACCCGTCCTCCTGTCCTCCTTAGCCACCAGCCTACACGAGCGCCATCGTCGTCTCGTTTATGTTTTAAAAACCCATATAAACACATTATTTACATATTAAAGTATACTGTATATTGGCCGGCTGACACGGATTAATCAGTTTTACATGTATTCTTATGGGGAAAATGCATCCAGCTAACGAGCAAACCAGCTAACGAGCAAACCAGCTAACGAGCTCAGCTCCTGCACAGATTAAACTCGTAAGTAGGGTTACCACTGTATATTTGCCAAGTGGATGTTTAGCACCACTCTAAACTGAATATATTCACATGTGCCCTATGCAACCACAGATCTTATACTGCAATAGTGAAGAAGTGATGTTTTTAACAAAACATTACAATGTAGTCTGCATATCACAACTGTTGAGAGTAATTGAATCAGATTATATAGAAAATAAATATTCTGCCATTTGGCTTGTAGTTTATTTTGCTCTACTGCACTGATGGAATGGACTGCTGAGTGATTAAACACATTAATTAAAAATTTGTTCCCAAGGCAATAGATTACCAGCTAAATAATGTCCTTCTGTTCTGGCTTTTTCTTATCACCGAATGGAAATCCGAACATGAGCATACAGGCTAATCGATTCCAACAGAGAAACCCTCCTGACCAGTGGATTTAGCGAAATGTATTCACCCCATGTACCAAGCAGAACAATCAGCAACTCCAAATGGCATATTGGAACAGAGGGGAGGTCTTTATGCCCTGCTGCCTTACAGCTCCAACTCATTAAAATTTCACTTCTCTCTTATCCACAGTGGAAAACCTGCGATGTCATCAGTTCTAATCATCTCAGTAGCATCAGTGAAAAAGCTCAGTATTACCATTTAGTTTTTACCAAATGCTTTCTGCATTTACATCAAAAGACTTGGCAGCACATTTGGGAGACTATGATGCTATGCTATGATTCAGGATTCATATTTGTATGAAATACATCTGATCTTTTGTTTCTTATACATTCAAGAAATTTGAAATATAAATTTTTTCCTGTTGCACCAAATATAGCTGATTAGCCAGGACATGACTGGTCTCTGAAACTGGTGTCTTTGGTTTGGCCTCTGTAGGTAAACATAGCTGACAAGTAATGGAAGCTTATACCCTACTTATTATTATCATTCAAGCTGCATGTCTAAATCTTCACACACTTGGTTTAAAACATGTCAACATGGGCTTTAAATGCTTCACATGATCAAATTTGTTGTCTTAATCAGACTTGCTTGTGAAGGTTTTTTTTCCCCTGATTTTCTCCCCAATGTATTTTTAGTGTCCATTTAACCCTCCTTTTATCAACTCTCCCTATCATCACTTGCAATGTCTCTGACTCTCTTGGGAGGCTGCAGACAAGCCCAGGCCTCCTACAATACCAGTGAATTCAAGCCCTTTGTCACAAGTTTGCCACATTGTTAAATATAAAAACACAGTGTTTGGAATGACCACATCTACCTGTCTTTTATAGGTTAAACCTGAGCCTACTCCAGTTACTGCTATTGGAGCAAAAGCAGCCATCACCCAGCCTGCCAAAGCAGCCCAGCCTCCGCTCACAGGGATAGGTGAGGGTACACATACAACCACATGCATACACTCAGGTTGGTTTTTAAACAATTGTAGGACACAGAGTCATACATATGTATTTTATATGTACTGTTTAAAGTTTTATGTGCCCAAGTCTATTATTCATCTATCCTAATCTATTATACGTGTGTTTGTAAAAATATCACGTCATTAGAATAAATATGAATAAACATACAGTAAAAAATAAAAATTTCTTGTTTCAAAAAAAGTAGTTGATAGTTGATAAGTTGCGAGTTAGTTTGAAGAGTAAAGTTTAGTTCCAGATGCTGTCCCTGGTGTTCCCAGCCCTCACATGGGTTTATTAAGTTCATCGGAAGCACACTTGATTTAACATATTCATCAACCAAACCAGGTATTGTATGATTTATATATATATATAGTATATAAAATACAGGACTGTCATGAGGGGAGGTTTGGTGTCAGGTTGGGTGAGATTACAATAAAGGAGGTTTATTATATACTGAGAGGTGATCTAAAGACAAACACAGCCCAAAATCGGTAACCAAGCAGGACATAAATGTAAGACAGAGGGCAGAGCAAGAGGGTCAGATAGCAGAATATGATAAACACAATGAGAGAGATACACAATAAATGCTAAAGTAGGGCTATGCTAACAAACAGGGAAGAAACCAAAAATATACAAGAGAACAAGAAAAACAGAGAAAACAGTGAAGCAAAATAAGAGAACTGACAGAGGCTAAACCAGAAAACAAAGAGAAGCAATACTAACTAGAAAAGTGCATTTCCTGAAGGAAACGCGGGATGTTGCGCATTGCTAACATGGCCCACAAAATAAGGTATCCCAGTTGGTTTGAAAGGTGATGCTGTGGTATCTGTGGTGGTTGCTTTGGTGTTGCGAAGTGGTTGCTAAGGTGTTGCTTTGCACTAGAGTTCAGTTACCTGCTCTGATGGAGTACTTACATTTTGGTGGCTGTCGAGACAAACTTCCTGGCTTGAATGTGAAAATGAATGGGAGTGAATGGAAGGAACGTGGGATGAAAAAACAAGAAAAAGAGGAGTGCGGGTCAGTATGGCTCTGCCCTAGAGCTCCTTTACCTGCCCTGATGAAGTATATCTGTCAGGATTCATGCTCCCCTCCCTCACTCCAACTCCCAACTCACCCCTCAACAACCATACACTCACTCAGCCAATCCCAGGAGAGTACACAGATCACACTCTCCTGAATATTGATCTCACCTGCTGCTCATTCACAGACTCTATTTAAACCTCCACCTCCCAGACCACCATGCGAAGTATTGCCACACTGTTTTGCTACCTTGTGCCTTACCAAGCCTTAATTCCTGCCTAGTCTATCGTACCTTATGACCATATCCTGCTTTTTCGACTTTGTCTCTGTTTATGCCCTCTTGCCTTGATCTTCGCTCGCCAGGTATTTTGACCCTATTGCCTGTTTTTGCTTATTGAGACTGCCTTTCCCTTTTTGCCCTGTTTGCTTGTGAGGACTTGTGTTTTGTATTTGCATCTGAGCCTATTATTAAAACACTCGTTTATTTCAGTGTTTGGTCCAGTCTGCTTCCTTGTCAGCTCCATTCCTCACAATATCAATTTTGGTGGATGTCAGGACACAGAAACTCTCTGGCTTAACTGTATGTGAAAATGAATGGGAGTGAATGGGAGGAATGAGGGATGAAAATGAAGGATGAAAAGGACTAGAGCTCCATTGCCTGCCCTGATGGAGTATATCAATGTTGCTGGTAGTCGGGCAAAAGGAAGCCTGGAATTTGGTATGGCCAAAAATGAATGGAAGTCAATGACGAAAAAGGGATGTAAATAAAACGACAAATAAACAAGTGTGGGTGGAAACAACAGTGAATTTCTGCTCCGTGGCCTGCCCTAATATAGTATGTCCAAAACAATGTGAATCAGTCAAGCACAAATACAGTAGATGAGCATGGGCGAAAATGAATGGAAGTCAATGACGAAAAAAGGGATGGAAATAAAATGACAAATAAACGAATGCGGGTCAAAACAACAGCTAATTTTTGCTCAGGGGCCTGTCCTGATATAGTGTATCTGAAATGGTGCAAATCAGTCAAGCAGAAGTACAGTAGATGAGCATGCATTTTTGCTCCCCATTCATTCTTAATGGGAAAAAATTCCCAGATTAAGGAAGTTTTTAGGAAAACCATGCATCCGATCAAAATTCTGTATACAAGCCCAGATCACACAATCAGACCTAACAATCTGAAGTTGAAACGATGTCAAGACAAGACAAGACAAGAAGCGGGACAAAAATCCGGCAGAAGAAGAATATAAATCGGATAACAGTATATTGCGCAATGCAAAGCATACATAATAAACAGAGCAAGAAGCTAAATAAACAGAACTAAACCTAACAAGGCTAGGCTAACAGGATAACAGAGCAGAGACTATACATGTCTAACAAACAGAGAAGAGGACATCAGAGTAAACCAAGAAACCCGGCAGACAAAGCCAGAAGAGCTAGACCAGTGATTCTCAACTGGTGGGTCGCGAGTGGGTTGCGGACACGTTCTGGGTGGGTCGCAGACAGTTTGTAATAAATAAATACATTTTAAAACAATAAAAAAATAAAAATAATTAAAGCTTATCTGATGATGTACTCGTCGTTTATCTTGAACTAAAAGACACAGAGAGGCGTCAGAGGCACGCAGCATACTCGTTGCCATGGTAACCAGCATTTGTTTGCCCATTACCCTTCTCTTTAAATTTGTGATCATGTTCAGAGGCAAGATGGCAGAACGCAAATATAACCTGGACCATTTGAAATGTGGATTTTCGTTCATTGAGGACAAACACGGACAGAAACCTCAGTGTGTTATTTGTAATGAAGTGCTGGGCATGAAAACATCCAAAGTAATGTGACATTTACAAACGAAACATGCAAGAGGACTTCATGAGCTGAAGGCACAGATGTAATTTGGAGGTGGGATGAGACATGTCACTTTTGCTTTTTAATAAGGCAGTTTTGGTCCCCTGTAGTTTTTACCTTCATAAAACAATGTTACGCTGTATTAAAAGGAGACGAGTCGAGCATTAGGACCCAGCAGAAATCCAAGCCACTCAATCTGAAGCCTGTTTAACTTAAGACTGTGCACAAGCTCATCGATTGGCTCTCCTGTTTCTTGCTAACGTGTGATTGGCTGTCCGCACTGTCACTCCAAACAGCGTTTAACATTTGAATCTGTGGCTACTAGTCTGTGATAAGCTGTCCATTTACATGCCTCTAAGTTGAACTATTGTCAAAATAATTTTGAATTTCTGCTTGTTTTTACTCAGAAATTAGGTATAATTTTATGTAAATGAGGTCTGTTGACCATACAGTCCAAACATAAGTGTAAAATTGGTCATAATGTGTTGGAGTGAAGTTGACTGAAAAGGATTGGGTGATAATTTTATGCTACATGCTTTTAACAGTTAAATTTTAAAATAAATAAATATTAAATAATAATATGTAATAATATATTAATATATTTTTATAGAAAAATATACATTTTATAATTTTATTATTAATAACACTTAATAGTTATTATTAGTATATTATTAATAGTAACAAGTAAAATATAAATCATAATTTACAAGTAATGTATTGTAATAATAATAATTATTATTAGTTAGTTTAATAATAGTAATGTAATTCATAATATTAATTTATGTTCCAGCACCCCACCCCGCCGGTCATGTCCCCCCAAAATCTCAAGGCTATTTTTAAAAACTTTATTTGTTTAGGATGTATTCTATAAAAGTGGGTTGTGACTTAATGACCATGAGGAAATGTGGGTCCCAGGCTAAGACCAGTTGAGAACCCCTGAGCTAGACAACAGATAATCAAAGAACAGAATTGGTCAGCACACAAAGATCACAATACATACTAGAATAACACTTGGTATACAACGTGGAGTTGGCATTACTTTACAATTAGGTTAGTTAACGACTGGTGAAGTGAGAACAGCTGTGACGGGAGTTATGTGAGTAGAGGGGCCTAAGGGGATGGCTAGCGTAGTTCATATGCTGCAGGGAAAACTACAAAGGAACAGAACGGAACTAGTGAAAGGGCTTGTGGGAAATGTAGTGTAGTGAACACGGAGGAAGTGTAGTCCAGGCAGACAGAGAGAAAGAGGGCAAGCAAGTGAGCAGGAGAAAGGGAGAGAGAGTGACTGGAGCAGGCTCGTAGGAGTGAGGAGCATAACATTTGGAAAGTGTTCAACCAACACATTCACATAATGTTTGTATTTATTGTATATTAGAATTTGTCTGTGCTAATTATATACCTTTTTAATTCTGATTGTACCTTTTTACAGGATTGTATATGTAACTCACTGTCTATAATATAATAGTAGTAGTAGTAGTGCAGTAATAATAATAATAATAATAATAATAATAATAAATGTATTAATAATAATAATTTTAATAATAATAATAATAATAATAATAATAATAATAATAATAATAATAATAATAATAATCTATTTTTCTCAGATTTCCTTAAAAAAATTACATAAAAATGAAAACTGTATAAAACACACACACACACACACACACACACACACACACACACACACACACACAGTCAGTGTTATGCTATTTGAGTTTATCTTTATTTGTGCTTTTCAAGAGCTACAATTGCTCACAAGTGCTCACAAAAAGTTAGAATTGTAGTTTCCAGTTCCAGATTTTTTTTTTAGCAATTCTCATGTTTCCCTGTAAACACACCTGTTTGAGTGCATCAGGTTATCATGCCCCTGATGACTGTGTGCTACAGTAGGAGCTGTTAAACAAGCATGTTACACATTAAACAAAGCTGTTTTTTGGTGGATATACTTAACAAAACCTTGTGTTCTCTCTCCAACAAAGAGTGTCTTTTATAAAATGAAGCTTTTATTTCTTGACACCTTCCTGTATAATCACTGGAAGTCCATGTGATTAGGCATAAATCACACGCACACATTCACACACAGCGGAAGTAAAATCTCTCACACTGGGGATTAAACACTGCCCGTTCTATGCATTCTACAGTTTTAATCCCCAGATTTACCACGAGTGCTGGGATACCTTATGCAATATGATCCAACCACACTGTGTGTGATGTCAAAAAGCACTCTGAAAAATGTAATACTTTTCAATATGCTTGCACATACGCTTGCACATGTACACACTGTCCATTTGAATAAAATATGTTACATCAGGGCTTCTCAACCTTTGGCAGATTGCAGATCACACAACACAAAACAAAAGCAAAACAAAACCCACAAGAAGATTTAAGCCATCCAGTCACAGAAGCCAAGTGTAACACAGTGGTCAGTGTAATCTATTACATTTTGCCTAAATCTATAATCACACAGCATCATAATCAAAATATATATATATATCTGTATGTGGGTGGCACGGTGGCTTTGTGGTTAGCATGCCCGCTTCACAGTACTGAGGTTGTGGGTTTGAGCCCCCATCTGGGTGGAGTGTCCATGTACTACTCATGTCTGCGTGGGTTTCCTCCCACAGTCCAAAAATATGGAGGTCAGGTGAATTAGGTACTATAAAGTGTGTGTTTGTGTGTGTGCACCCAGCAATGGATTGGCATCATGGGTTTAGTTAGGATAGTTTAGTGCCCTGCCCTGCTCCTGGTGAAGTTAAGTGGAAGGTAATGGATGGATGGATACTAGCAGTGCTTCACATATCATGCAGTTTGATGCCCAGTTTGAGCCTGATGTCTTTACAGCCATTGGGCTACTTTTTATTTGCCTTTTCGAATCTTGGTATCTCTTTCAGTCAGTGTTCTGAAATGAAACTCCATTAACACCATTAAACAAATAAAGTGCTTTATCAAAGGTAGAGTGAGTCATGCTACAACTCATGCAAATGTTTATCTGTTATTATCACCACAGCAGAAAATAAAGGAAAAAACTACCGGCCAAGTATTTTGCCAGATCAGTCAATGAGCTCAACATAAATATTTTATTTTTACACATAATTATTAAATCAGGGTACTTTATTCATTTTGGGGGGCAGCTGTGGCCTAAAGGTTAGAGAAGCAGGTTTGGGACTGAAAGGTTGCTGGCTTGAGCCCCAGAACCAGCAGGAAAAATACATTCACAGCTAAAGTGCCATTAAGCAAGACACTTAACCCCCAACTGCTCCCTGGGCACTGCAGCAGGTGGCTGCCCACTGCTACAGATATGTATATGCTCACTGCCCTCTAGTGTGTATATGCTGGTGTGTTTATTCACTGCACAGATGAAAAAGTCCCCTTAAGGGGATTAATAAAAGTGCATATACTGCATATATGCAAATTTACATATAACATTAAAAACATGTTTACCACATTTCAGAAACACACCGTCTATATAAATTGGCTATTATATTTCACTTTGACATAGTGTATCAAAATGTTGGGCTAAAAATGCACACAAATCTAAAGGTAATTTTTATTTTACTATAAAATAAATATGCTCAGTGAAGAAGTTTAAAGATTGAACGTTTTAACACTTGATTTGAATGTGAACATATAAGATAAATACAACTATTTACTACAAAAAGCAAATGGGATGTTCTTTTTTTAGTCCACCTGGCAGCAGCATTGGCAGGTCCTTCCATGTTGTTATCTCATCCCTCCTGCCTTCTTTTACACAAATGTAAATGTGATTCTTATATCAGATTTAAACGATCCTCTCTTGGTTTTTACTTATATAAGGTCTGGTTTATTGTCATTGCAACAAGTACAATGAAATTGCATAAGATTGAAAATAACAGCATTAACATTGGGAAAGATAGGAGATAAAAAAACATCCTCCCAGACTGTCCCATTGTAATTGGGGCAGTTTGAGAAGTGAAAAAACACCTTTTTGCATAAGCAACAAATACACACAGACATAGCCAAGTCACTGGGAGGGAGGATGGGGTGGGTGGGTAAGGAGATAGAGAAAGTCCAGCTCCAGCATCGGCCATCCGGGGCCATTCGGCACAGCAGCCATTACAGCGCTTCCACAGATCCGTGTGCTCTTGCATGGGGATAAGCATGTGAAAGGCGTTTTGGTGAGGTTGGGACAGCGGGGGGGCTGAAAAGGCCCTGTCCTGGCGCCCAGACAAAAACAGCCCTTATATTCAGGAACGTTGGGGAGGATAAAGGCTCATAGCAACCATAGCAGTGTCCTTGGGGAGATATGGCGGCAGTCAAAATAGCTGCCGAGGTAGGGAGCCGAAAAGAGAGATCAGACACAAATTTTCTGCAAATAACCCCAAA
>BRDA01003026.1:17516-51883 GCA_036984385.1 Crenuchus spilurus | reverse complement strand
GTCTCTCAAGAATCCAAACCTTTGCAGAGCTGAGACTTTTCCTCCAAGCTGTTATCCAAACCAAAGTTTATACAGTCTGAGAGCCATCAGCTCTGGCCATCGTATAATCCTCAGGCAGCTTCTGGGGGCTCGGACAGCTGGCCTGACCTCTTTAATTTCCCATACCAGGGCATTCCTATTCCAATCTGCAGAGTACCCCAGCCCGTGTTCCGAATAACGTCCTCTTCTGCACTCTCCAGAAAGAGTGCAGCCAGGCATACGACTCCATCGCATATCCAGCTGCAAACGTCCCATCAGGGCAGGTGGGCTCCCCAAACCCAAACTTCTGTGTCAATAGTGTTGAGAGACCATTTAATTCCATAATTTGTTCTTCAGGACCGTGCTATGAGAAGCTCTGAGTAGACGAGACAAGAGAAGCAAGCAGGGTAAGATAGGGCAGAGAGGGAGAAAGTGCGACCGCCTTCCACGAGAGCAGAGAGAGAGCTTGGCCTATAGACATCAAACCAAACGTATCATATCATTTAAAGCCAGCACTTTTGGTGGAAGTTGACAACAATGCTCAATGCGACTTTGTTGTTATGCTGTGACATCTTGAACTGCTGGTGTGACCGGCAACTGCTGAGGGTTACAATTAAATGAGTATATATTTTAACACATTTTTGCAGTAAAACAGGCAGGGCTACTGTATTACCTCAACACAATTATGGGCAAAACAAGTATAAACTAAAACTATGCTGAGGGTACATAGGGATCTCATTTAAATCAAGCAAGTCTGTACATGTGTATCAAATATATTCAATACATTTTATCAATGAGTGTGCCGAGGCTTTTCACGTCGATGTGCACTGACGTTTAAAAAAAACTCAAACTGTGCAGACAGGCACTGCCCCCAGTGTGTTGTTCATTTGAAAGAGGGTAAACAGAAATAACATATTCTGTCTATGTTCACTTCTCACCCTCTCGCTCTCTCTGTAGGCTCTAAGGCAGCTCCGAGGCCAGGAGGAATCGGCAGTGCTGCAGCAGGCCAGCCCGGTATGGAAGGAGAAAGCATGCTGTCTAAGATCCTGCCTGGAGGAGCTGCAGAGCAGGCTGGCAAACTGGGAGAAGGTGAGGAGAGAGAAAGTCATCTGTGTGTGTAGGCTGCACAATATGGGCAAAATACCTGAAGTGTTCATCAAGCAGCCTGATGTTGCAGTTAAATAAAAAATACACTTACATCACAAGGACTTTTTTCTTCAGACATACTTAAAAGGGAAGTTCCACTCATTTTGCATAATGGATTAAGGATTAAGACTTAAGCAAAGTCATTCAGAGGGTTTTGATGAGAAATGTTCCTTTATAGAAAAGCTTACTGAATGAGATTTACTCACAGTGGTGGTGAAAGGAATCAGACATCCAAACCATTTAATGACTATGAAAGGTGCCACACAGGAATCCCACAAAATGCTCATTAATGCATTGCCTGATACCAGAGACATTGATTTTCAATATTTTTGTAGTATCTGTCTAAAATGTAACCCTAACCTACTTCTTTATCCATATTACTATTACATATAAACTCAGAAGACACATGTACTGTATGTTCATTTATAAAACTGAAGAGACAGTGGAACCTCAGTTTTCATCATTAATCTGTTCTAAAGTAGGGCTGCCACAAACGATTATTTTTATAGTCGATTAATCACTGATTATTTTTTTTAAGATTAGTCGACTAATCGGATCATGCTTTAATTGAATATAAAACATACAGCTTATCGCACTAGAATGCAGCTGCTATTATATAAGCGTCATTAGATTTCAGCTATATGCTAACTAAAAATAAAAACAATTAAGATCATAGTTCATTAAACCTTTACTGAAATATGCAGCTTGTTGCAACAAACAATTATTTAACTGTTTAGCATAAAGTGTAAACGTAGCACTGAAACGTAACGTTAGAAAACATTAGCATTGCTATTCAAACACATGACTGTTATAACGTTACAGAAAACACATGAATGTGTGCTAACGCTAATTAATCAGATCGTCATCGCTAATGTTCACTTTTACAGCTATAAATATGAGTAAGCAGCAAGTTAGCTCTCTGTTTACGCTAATTTTAGCAGCTAACTAGCAATTTAGCTTACCGAGATGACGGTCCCTCTTCATCATTGTCACAATCAGCCACAACAGGCTTCCTTTTCAGGTGCTCGTGCATCGCAGTTGTGCTGCCGTGGAAGTCAAGTTCTGCACACGTTTCTCTTTCATTTTCTTAAAATGATCCCACTCTTTTGAGCTCCGTTGCCGGGTAGCCACGTTGAGCCTGTCTGTATAACGTCCTGTGACGTCATCCACGGGCTACCCCGGTTACCACTACTGCACATGTGCGTCAAGGACAGAAAGGCAGACGTAGCAGTTTGGAGAGAAAAAGTAAGTAAACAAACAAACAAACGACGCATCGACTATTAAATTAGTCATTGACTATTTTAATAGTCGACATAATCGTGACTAGTCGACTAATCATGGCAGCCCTATTCTAAAGTGCCTGATGATAACCAAGACGAACAATAACTGAAGTAATATTTCCCATAAGTAATAATGTAAATCCAATGATTCTGTTCCAGCCACTGCAAAATATGAACAAAAATACATTTAATATAGAATAACTATAGTTTTACATACAGAACACAATGAGAAATAAATACACAAGAATAATGAAATGCATAAATGAACATTTAACATCACTCTTACAGGTTTACGCTCTGTTTTAGAGAGTGCTGGTGTGGTCCAGCCTTTGTTTTGTACACCTGTTCTCAGGGTTCTCGACCGCTACTTGTTTTAGCATCAATTTTCAGGCAGTAGCGCAACAAAGCCAGAGAAACAAGGAGAAACAAAGCCAGAATAAATGACAAAAACATATGTGAGTGACAAATGTGTGGGCAAGTGATGAATGTGTGAGTGGATGTTTTGTTTTTGTAACATCACGTGAGCACACCAACAGAAAACCGGGTGGATGAACGATAACTGGGGCAAAATTTCCCCCTAAAAAAGTCAACAATAACAGAATTGTATGATAACCAGGGCAAATATTAACCGATGTTCCACTGCAAATCAGCCATAATATTAAAACCAGCTCCTTGTATCTACACTCTACACATTGTTGTACCGTGACATACAGGTGCACTTTGTAGTTCTACAATTACAGACTGTAATCTGTTTCTCTGTGTACTTTAATATCCTCCTTTCACCTGTTCTTCACTGATCAGGACCCCCACAGACCAAGTATTATTTGGGTGGTGGATCATTCCCAGCACTGCAGTGACATTGATGTGGTGGTGGTGTGTTAGTGTGTTTTACTGGTATAAGTAGACAGACAGCAGAGCTTCTGGAGATGTTAAACACTGTGTCTACTCACTGTCCTCTCCATTAGATATGCCTACCTTGTTGGTCCACCTTGTAGACGTAAAGCTCATATGTTGATCATCCTCCATTCCTTCACTGGTGGTCACAGGATGCTGGCCATAGGACACTCTAAGCCAGATATTTCTGATTGGTTCCCAGTCCAGTCTACTGTGTCTGTAATACACACTAAAACACCACCACTATATCAGTGCCGTGCTGATAACGATTTACCATCCAGTTGAATACCTGTTCTGTGGTGATAATTGAAGAACAGGGTGAAAGGAGGCTAATAAAGTGTACAGAGAACCAGATACAGTCTGTAACTACAAAGTGCACCTACAGGGGTTAGACAATGAAAGTGCAACAGCTGGTTTTAGACCACAATAATTTATTAGTAGGTGTTGGGCCTCCTTTTGCAGCCAATACAGGGTCAATTAGTCTTGTGAATGACATATACAAGTCCTGCACAGTGGTCAGAGGGATTTTAAGCCATTCTTCTTGCAGGATAGTGGTCAGGTCACTACGTGATGCTGGTGGAGGAAACCGTTTCCTGACTCGCTCCTCCAAAACACCCCAAAGTGGCTCAATAATATTTAGACACAAAGACTTGCTGTCTTGGTCACAGATGAGCCAGCAAGACGTGCAGCAACAATTTGTCCTCTTTTGAACTCTGGTATGTCACCATAATGTTGTGTGCATTGTAATATACTATATAACTGTGCTCTTACCTGCTAACTGAACCTTCACACTCTGCTCTTACTGGTGCAATGTGACATTAATGAAGATTGGCCACCAGACTGGTCCAGTTTAGCCATGAAACCTCCCTCACTAACATGACAGCTGTTTCACTTCACTGTCTAACCCCTGTATATGGTCAGTGGAGCTGATAAAATAAGTGTAGATACCAGGAAGTTTTAATATTAAAGCTTATTGATATTGAGATTCGAGAGCAGGACAGCAAATAGCTTCATGAAATCAGATTCTAGTTACATCTGCAGGATTCAAATTCAGATTTTGAAAATGCGGCTTAGTTTGACCAGTCAGAATAGATTTCAGGCGGCTTTTCTCACCATTTTAGAGCGCAGCGGTTCACATATTACAGCTGAAACATGTAAAGCTGACATTTAGATAACACATTGTTGAACTTGAATCCTGTTTCTGTACATGTCTTGTAGTGCTTATAGCTTCATTGGAAAGGCAGCTTGGGAGCACATGCACCATTAAGCATCTGTGGCAGACTGTTTTGGTGAATGGCTGCCTCAAATAAAGCCTGTGGTACAAAGTGTGGATCCTTGATTGCATATCAAATAAACGTGTGCATGTTGCTTTCAGCCTGTGCAACTCCCAGCCTGGCTCATAAAATGCACTGAACTGTATCTGAATCTCTGTATGTTCTGACACATGTTAAGGGGAAGGCAAGATTAATGGGCCACTCCTGTTTACTACCTGCCAATTCAGATTATTGTAATCGTGCTGTAGTTCATAAGTGAGCATGCTGTTGTGAAAAATAGAATGATTGTTCTATTAAGTAGATGTAGCCACTGCATTTGATAAGTTTGCCGTTACCTCTTCAGAGTATTGTGTGAGTGTTACTATGACCGTCAATGTGTACAGTATATACTAGTAAATGTGACTACAGTCTGATCATACAAATCAAATCAAGTCAAATCAAATTTATTTATAAAGTGCTTTTTACAACTGATGTCACAAAGCAGCTTTACAGGGTTAGTAATAAACCTCAAATCATTAATCCCTAATCCACGGTGAGCAAGCCAACGGCGACAGTGGCAAGGGAAAACTCCCTCAGAGCTGGAGGATGAAACCTTGGGAGGAACCAGACTCACATGGGGGACCCATCCTCCTCTGGTCTACTAATTCTAAGTTTGTGATAAATCATAATCATATGATGTTGTTGTAATGTTCAGGTGAACTGATATGGTGACAGTAGTGTGACAGGGATGATGATGACAGTGGTAGCAAAGATAACGGCCAGAAAGTCCATATTAACTCCAATGTGGGCAGTAGAGTAGGGCATCTGGAGCAGGCCACAGTAGTTGGTTGTTGGTGGGCAGCTGATCCAGGGAAGCATCATGCAGAGAATAGTAATCAGTCTTCCATCAGCCTTGGACCGGACCGGTGGGCAATCGCTCACTCGGAAAAGACAAAAATGGAATTAGTTCTGTTTGGATTTATAGAGCAGGGGGATTATGAGACATATCAGACTCCAGCAGAACTATCTAGAACAGCCTACCTAAAATCAGACTGGTCATTTAAAATCTGAACATTCAGTCTGTGTTTAAGAAACAAATCCAATTTGCCCTACAATGTGCCATGCAGAGCCATATTGAGCCCTCATTTCTATCACCACCACTGTGAAGTAACATATCTCTATAATGTACCAGTCCTGATTCTGATTAATAATCTATTTACTTATTACATTTATTACATTCAATCTTACGCCATCTCACAAACTATATAATTTTATTTGTTCATTTTCTTACCTCTACCACCTTTTTGCTTCTCTCTGTAACCTTTCGTTTATACTTTTGTTTCACCTCATTTCAACAGCAATCTCTGGATTTGGCAAGAAGTTCACCTCCTTATGGTGAAATGTTACAACTAAAGGTAAACACTGGTTCCAGTCTCTACACTGTTCACAGATCACATATATAATCACTTTCCTCAGAAAGCACATCTCAGATTGAGTAAGAAACATGTGGGGGTGTGTATCTGTGGTTGTATAATCCTCTGTCCTCTGGCTCATATAGCTCATCCATGAAGCTGATTATGGAGTGGCTGAGGACGGTTTTAACCCTTGAACGTCAAAGCAAAAAACAGCTTTTTCAGGCTTTTAATCTGCTCCTTTTTTAGTATTGTGATTGATGATATCATTGCATTTATTGATATTTACATACATAGTGGTCCCAAACCACTATAAAACGTTCCAGTTCAGTTTCCAGTCAAGGACCTGGACATGCACACTGTGTAACCACTTTAAGGGTTAGAAATTAAACAAAACGTGTGAATGTTCTTATCTAACATATGGCACCAGATTAGATCATGTCTGTCGATTCCTGCATTTGTGTAGGGGTGTGCAGCAATTTTAGGTCAGCGGTGGTCATTTCATTGACTCCTAACATCTAAATCTGCATGTAATGTATGTAAGTAAATAAATGTATGTGTTGGTGTTGCTCTAAATGTGCATTTCTCTTTCCAGGGTGTCTACAAAAACGAAGATGTTCAAAGGCTTTGTACTGGAAAAACCTATGAAGTTTCCCTTCTACGTTTTAATTTCAAAGGAAAAGAGAGAGAAGGAGAGAGAGAGAGGGAGAGAAGTAATCTGGGTGCACTGGTAAGAACAGGATATAAACAGATGCCTTGTGATTTGACGATTCAATTTCATAGTACAAAAAGGTCATTATGCGCATGATTCATTAGCCTAATTTCCTCTTCAGCACTTTCTTCAGTAATAAGAATGATGCTACTTCATGTCTCAGTCATTCTAGTCAATGTCTACATACATCTTGGAAATGACCTTAAATCTGAATTTCTGTTTCTAATCTGCTTTCAGCCAATCAGGACTGGAATCATAGGATGCTATTCACTCTGGCCTGGGCACATGATCACAAAGGGTTACACTGCTTTCCTCTGGCAGGCCAGACAGTAAGGAGCAAGCACAGACTCATTATTCTGATTACAATAAATATATATAATGTTGTTGCTGACCTGACTAATTTTCTGCATTGGTTAGGACATGCTAGCACCTTCCCATAATGTCACTCCATTCATGTTCACATTAGACCCTCCTTATGTAATACAATGATCCTACTACTCAATATTAGATCATATTATGTACTATCAGTACCATACATACTTATATACATACATACAGTACTGTGCAAAAGTCTTAAGAAGTCATGAAAACGGTTTAAATCTCGGATGAAAGTTTGTTTTTGCTTAAAAACGTGTGTAACATTAGAACAGTAATAGAAAACACATTTTGTTGCTCACTTTTTGCTGCACTCCAGTCATCACATGGAGCTGTTCAATTCTATCAGCAGCTTACCTGATCTAATTTAAAGAAGTATTGATTAGCTATAGAATGTACTGAATGGTAATTGTATATACTGGACTTCCTCAATGGATGCACAGGAAATAGATAAGCTAAAACACAGGCATTGTTTATATATGTATTTATTGCAATGTTTGTGCATTTGACAAAAATCCTGCACTTAATTTCTGGTGTTACACACGACCCAGCCCATTTGGTTCATCCATATTCTGATATCTGTAGGTTTGGTGTCAAAGATCGACCCATTCCAAGCTCATTACACAGAATTATCATTTAACTTCTTAACTGTAGATCCTCCTTATTGACTAAGGCTGTACCTAGCCCCACTGGCACTGTTAATGCATGCTCAGTGCCACCAGTTCCATGTGGACTTCACGCTTTACATCAACATCACTACTCCAAAGTCATATGCTAAAAACTTCCAAAATGTAACTACCATTCTTCACTTGCACATTTAAACACAAGCTCCACTTCCCCAAATAATCTGCTCTCTTGTTATCCACAACCATTTACGGGCCTTGTCAACTTCTTCTGATTGTTTCACTGCAGTCCTTAGCACACAGTCTCTAAATCCAAATTCAATCAGTAAGGATGTGTCAAACCTTGCTAGAAATCCTTAAACATCTATCTGTACTTGCCTAAAATATTATCTCCACTTTGATCTCCACAGGGCACAGGTCATTGCCCAACAAAGACTTGTTTTGATCATTGCCAGTACATGGCCAGACTTACGTCATCTTAGCTTTGGTTAGTGGGTTCCTGTATCTTGTTCCTGTATGTCTAATGTTGTAAAGTCTAGTAATGTAACACGCTACCTTTAAACTTAGACCTACCACCTTTCTGTGCACTCTGTCTGCTGTTACAATGATTACCTGATACTGATACATTAGGGCAAGCTCAAGGTAAGCATGTTAAAGCCAATCGTATATTTCAGTCACACACTAGCATGTATGTAAACCTTCTAAATTGACTTCACTTTCACCATATTCAACAGTTTTACTACAGTTCTCCTACAGAGAACACATTTCATCACATTTAAAAATAACATTTTAACATACTGGAGTAAAAATATGGCCTGTGCAAAGGATTTTATACTGTATAAACTCAGCAAATATAAATTGCGCAGGCAAATTCTCATGCAGGGGATGTATTAACTCATTCAATCTTAGAAAGTCAAGAGAAGATGTAATGGCTGTACAGTGAGGTAATTCCAGACTGAGAGAAAAAGAAAAGTCTACCATTAGGAGCTGAAGTATTATTGTGCATCAGGGCTTTTCACTGAGAAAAAAAAATTACTTTAATTAGGCCCCCTGAAGAAAAAAATGTAAAAGATTGTGGCATTCTGAGTTCTGTGTGAATTGGATGACACATTCACATTAGTAAAATCAATAAGCCCCTGAAACACCAAATGCACACACATTCTTCACTCTCTTACACCCATCAACAGCATTAAAAAGGTTAATGGCTAGCATTAAAAGGGCTTCCTCCCTATCTTTCTCTGACTGTCTCTCTCACACACACACATGCATACTTATCTTTCTGACAGTCAATAATGCATTGTGGAAAATCAATACTGCACTAATATCATGAATCCTCCACACTGCAAAAGCCAGTAGCCTCATAGTACAGCCAGCCAATGCTCTAGCTCAGAAACTGTATCTGTGGAGATGCATTGGTCAAGTGACTGAATGATCATAGAGCTTCTGTGGTATTGTATTCCTCAAGCCCCAAGAGTCCCCTACCTCACTTTTCATATCCCTTTATATCAGCTCTCTCAGTCCATAGTGCACAAACCACAGAAAAGCACCGCCCCACTTACTGTCTGACTGCTGTTTAGTGCTTAACACATTTCATGAGTTCTAGCAAGTATTTGCATTTGTTTTCAGAAGCAGCTTAAAGAGAAAATGAGTTATTAAAATGTGTCATCTGAAATGAATATCATTAAATGTTTATTTGTGTTCATAATTACATTTTAAAACTCTCATTTATTATACTCATGACATAAAGAGATATATTTCATGCCTTTTGTTTCATTGTTGATCAGTTTGGCTCATCCAGAATCTTAAATTATTACAATAATTCATAACAAATTCGAACAGTATCAACGTAAAAGCAAAAATAGGCTTCAAATATGTGACGGCACAGTATGTAGTTTCCAGCGACATCTAGTGGTTTAGTTTCCATATTGCAACCAACTGAAGACTATTTCCACAGCCCCTCCCTTCCAAACACGAAGGAGTCTCTACGGTGGCCGTAAGAGGTCATAAATTTTTGATTCTATCGAACTCGATGTCTAATAGCAGCTTTAGAGCTAGTGATATGTCAAGTGGTAAGATTAATTTTAATGAGAAATGTATGAAATGTAATATGTAAAATGATCATAGCTACAATGCAGACAAAACATATTTTCTGCACTTCAGTAGTGCTATTGTAAACGTTAGCTGTTTTCTGTACAAAGTAATAAAGTAAACACATCAAACTGCTTCACTGTAGACAGATAATGCAGGCAGGATACACATTTTTCTCTAGTCAAGGTAAGCTTGCCATGCTCTGAAGAAGCACTTCAGCCGATAAGAGTTCACACGAGCTCATATTAGCTAAGCTCGCAAACTAGCGCGCAGCTACGAATCTCCCGTTCCACCTTAAATGCTGCAGTAGTGTTCAGCTCAGCTACAATGTCCTGCAGCACCATTTAAGGTGGAATGGGGGAAAAACACTGCGCACACGAATATGAAGTTTCATCATGTTTTCTTTTCTTTGATGATTGAAGTTGTGTTTTCTCTTCTTGACGAGCATAAGAATGTTCCGCCATCTTAGCAAATAAACCAAAAAACCTTTATTCTTGATTCTCCTCCGTGTATTTCTTCTTATTGAGGTATATGTTTATTTCTTCTTCTTCTCCTGTTTTATGTCAGCCAACGGTAAAACAAAGCTACAGCGCCATCGAATTTGAATGGCCAATTCGTCATTACAACACAAACGGTTTTTGCCTCGTTTGTCCTTTTCAAACTACCGTAGAAACATGGCGATGCAACATGGCGGCCTCAGTCAGTGTTCGACCCGCAGCCGATGTAGATATAAACAGCTTATTCTAAGATAAAATAATCAAACGACTTCTTGGTTTATAATGATTAGATGTGTTTTTAATCATTTTTATTAGTGATTATATTAAATTCTGCTAAAAGATAACCCGAAATATTACATACTGTGCCTGTAATATAAAATATATGTTTAATTTTTTTAGTTAAATTATGAACACAAATGTACTTTTTCACAACATTATCATTTTTGGGAAATGGACAAGTACATTATAGTCCTTGTATTCTCTTCCTATGCAAAAGAAACATAATATATAGCATTGCATTAGCAGTATAATATTTAGCACATAGGCTTAGTGCGTATGGTCAGTAGGGTTATGTACTGGCAAGGACTTTGTATGATATGTGATTGTGATACTTTAAGCAAGGTGATATATCTTTATTTTTTACATGTAATTAAAAAAACTGTCAGTGCTGCCTCCTTATATTATTTGTTTATGGTAGCCTGAACAAGTCTTATGGCAGAAGATAGATTACAACACTGTTGTCTTGTGGTTGGGGTTTAGGGTTAAGGTTACCTTAGTCCAGACTCACTGTCTATCACCTCAAGCTGAGTTTTTGAGAAGTGATACAGTAATATATAATACTGTATATAATAACATTATTACTCAAGTTCACTGTTATTTTCTCATATCCCTGATGGCCAGTATTCATAGGACTGGTGTGATTGTAGTGATGGCAGATGATTTTTGGATGCCTATGTTGCACCCACAGTAATAATCATGCAGACTGGTATGTGTTTTGTTGTGGCACAGGGCTGTTATTATGCTGGCTAAACTGTGTGGCCTAGTACGCAGATAATGTACACAGTACATATAATATTAATAATGAAATAATGGCTTTTATTTGTATATAACGTTGGACATTTTTCAATCTACTGAAATCTACAGGGTTGTACGCTTAAACATGTTTACTAAAACAAGACTACAGACTAAAATAGTTTAGTTTTGTTCCATTTGTCTGGATCATGCCTAGATGGTGAGGAAATGAGGACAGGGGACCAACTGAGAATAACACAGAACCTTTTCTGATGCAAGTGTTCCTAGAGCAGGTCCGTCCAGCTCTCTGCTGCCCAGACATCCAGACACAGTCTCATACAAACAAAGAATTAGATTAGACCAATATTTGTATTATGGCAGAGCATTTAACTTATTCATAGCCCAAATGGCTATGAAGCGTGGCATGAATATGAAAGATCTAATGACTTTTAGCTTATTCAGGTCAGGCTGCTCATGCTGAAATATTGATCACTTGTCTGGACAGGGAGACTCCATGCAGTCTTGGGATTGAGAGAGTCACATGACGAAGGCCAACATTACATATGCTAATGTTTTCCAATTAAGAAATGGCCTGAGATAGACTTGAGTGCAGACATTAACAGCACCACTCCTTGTTGCACATTATCTGTAGGAAGATGCACTGAAAGTAAATTCATTCTCTTCTGGCTCTTTATGCACTTTGTAGGGAGAGACTCCACACCAGCCGAGTGTAATTGAGCTTTATTGAGGGAGAGTTTTTCTCATCCCTGTTTTGTAATGGACAAAGTATATTACCAGGAAGTGAATTTTGATTTCACTGCACAGCACATGACTTTAGATTTGATTATATAACTCGCAGCTGTCAGCCACCATCTTGGACCAAAACTGCTTATTTTCTTGTGTCTTTTGCCACCTTGTGGTGGAAATAGTCAAACTACAATATACTCTCAGAAATGATTCAAGGCAGAGTTCATTTTTATGCATTTAAATCTATTAGATTTTTATTTAAAAACTCGTATTTTTAATATGTATGCATTAAAATTAATTATTATCTACATAATTTAATCAATTATAACATTTACTGAATGCAATTACTTAATACATACTAAAATGGTTTAAATAATCAAAGTAGTAAAACAAACAAGATTCTGTTACTTAAAATGTATGTAATTATTTTGTATAGGTAACCTATTATTATGCAAGTCAAACAAATTACTTTTATGTATTTGAAATAAATACACTCGTTAATATTTAAAGTAATTATACTTAAATAAATAAGCTTTATTATATGATATGAATATACATCATGTAAGGTCTATTTGATAGGTTTGTGTTAAAATTATTTTTAAAAAGTAAATGGGAATTTTAATAAAATTACATAAATCTTGCAAAAAGCGTTAAATATTTCTGTGAGTGTATGCTGCCATAACGAGACATAACCTTGTTTACTCATTACTAAATTGGTGGACAGTGATCATTTTGTTGTTTTTGTGCTGTATAGGTAGCTTAAACATTAAAAGGGGATTGCTCTTGTAATTTAGGAATATTAGAAACATAAGCTAAGAATTGCCCTATTTAAAAAATTAACCTCATTTTTTATGGATGTTTTTTTATTATAGGTTGCTCAGAGTTTGGATTCACTCAGTCATGTTCTGGCAAGCTAACACAACCAAAGATACTCACCTCTGGATCTCCTGCTTCAACCATGACAGCCTGTGAGCTTTTCTTCCACACCACCAGAGGGTAGTGTAATGCGAAGCAAAGATCAAACCCTATCAGCTCCTTCTCCATCAGCTATGTAAAGGAGCCCCTCCAAATGTCTGTATCAACTGGGCTTCACGGTGCTGGTAATGCCAGCCTGACTGCATGCGTGCTGTTCTAGGAAGAAAAGTCCACCAGAGGAGCAGGGAAGTATATACACATACTTAGGAAGTTTCAAGCACATTTACGCTTACACACTTGCAACATGGTAAGAGCGCGTGGCTTGCCGGGATTTGTGATTCCATGTTCCTGTAGCTACTTAGATAAGACACTTGACTCCCCTCTCATCTCAGGGATGGTAGAAAACACAGTTGAAAGTAATTCAGTCAAAACTTCATAGGTTTTTCCTCTCCTGTAAATGACCTTTTCGTTCTGAAGCGATATTGTTCTAAAAAAAAAAAAAAGAAGAAGAAGAAGGAATGAAAAAAAGCAAAGGAAAAGTGAAATTGCCATAGACGACAACACAAATGTCTCCATCGTATGCTCAGTTTTTAACTCTACATTCCAGAATGAAAAAAAAATGCTTTTTTTCGTCTCTGAATGCAGACTCTCGTTTCTCTATTCTCTTGCGATGTGTTTAAGAAGTGTACAGTGGATTCAGAATGCATGTAACTTTATATCCAAGACCTTACACTGTTCACCAGTTCGATGAGAGTGGCCATAAGACACTGAGGATTCAGGAAAAAAAGTCAGAAGGAATTTTCGGATGAAGAAAGAACGAATACACACTGGATAAACACTGGACAGAGGACTGAAAAAAAGATTTTTTGAGGCTTTGACCAGCCAGGTCTTGTTTGTCAGCCATTGCAAAGCCATTAAGGAACCGATCCCCACTGTTAGGATCCGGTTCTGTCACAAATGTTTTACAAAGTCGGGGACTCCGGTGTTTCTGATGATTTTTGTCGTGCAATCTGTTTTAATTTTGTTGCCTGTTTCTTTCTTTCTTTGGAGAGATGTCGCCTTAAACATTACTAATGTTTTTATTTTATTTTCAGAACGTGATTTTTTTTTTAGTTCATGATTTTTAATTATTATTTTGCACACTGGACACTGCTTGTATATAATGATGACAATAAGCCAAAAGGCTGGGAAGTTTATATATATATTTTGGATTTAAATTATTTGTTTTATTTTATTATTTATTTGATTTATATTTATTTATAATTTTTACTGTCATCGTTACTCTTAACAGTTTTTCATTTATTTATTTTTGTATTGGGTTAGACATAGAAAAAAAAAAAGCAATAGTGGATGGTGGTCAGTCAGTCAAGAGCACAATCGTTAAGACGTTTATACACTCGTGGTCAGGAGAGCGATGCATCTGTCTATAAAATTTTAATGTTTCCACAGAACCCAGGCTTGCTGTCAATGAAGTCTTAAAACGGTTGCCCCGTCCCTGTGTGGGCAAAAAAACCCAAACCAACTTTCCAAATCAAATTAAGCAATAGTCTAAGAGTAATAACAAATTAGCTATACTTAAACTCGTGATTTGTTTTAAGCAATTTTTTTTATAATTACAATTCCGGTGTAACCAATAGGAAAACCATAAGAAAGTCATCGGGGACCGAAGGTCAGATGTGTCATTGGTGCCTCTAGGACCACACTTTGTGTTTATATACTCTCCTTACTAGTCATGTTACACCATGGCATCTAACTGGGCGATTTCCTGGCTACGATGTTCAGCTCATGCAGCACAGACAAATTTGCATGTAAGTGTATTACACAGTTCCTAGTTGTATCAGAAGCCTCTCAGGTCAGGTCCTCCAGCAGTGTGAGCAGTTTCTGTACTTGTGTTGGACAGGGTAGTGATGGGCCTTTAGGTTTTAGTGGTATGATTGAAATGTAGCTCCTTAAGCTGGTGTGATAGCATGCTCTTAGGGGGGAAATAAAAAAAAAACACTCAAGTCACCTCGATATTGTTACACAGTACAAGTGCGAGTGAATGATTTTGAATGTGTGTATGTATGCCTTTTGGGATTACAAAAGAGAAAAAAAACAGATTAGCAAACAGAGGGAGTGGTTTTGAGGTGAACCTTTACATTTCAAATGTTCTATGCAATGATTCTTATCCGGGGAAAAAAAAATCAACAAAATAAAACATTCAGAGAGGCGAGACACTGCTCAATAACATCACACTAGTCGTGCCAGAGACAAACTAGATAGTAGTTGTGACAAAAAAATAACGTAAATACGGGATTGACTTGTTTGTAAATAAGTAATTGTAAAGAGTTAAACTGAATTTTTTGTTTTTGAGATTTTGTGGCATGTTTGAGTCCCCCTTCATGCGATGTTAAAGCAACAGCCGCAAACAGTCATCTAATTCACTTTCACCTCACCCATGGGATTGTGGGAAACTGGGGGTCCTGCTCTTACATTTCATGAGCCAGAGAAAACCACCTCAGCAGTTGCATAGCTACGTGTTTATGCACTTGTTATTATGTAGAAACTGAATTGCAGCATTACTATACAAATGACATAACGTCGTGTATTTATACGTGATACATAGTGAATTCTTAAGGTGGTACATATTCAGTAAAAAGAGAAGTACATTAAAGTCTAAACCTTAATGCTAAAAACACATTCTGTGACTGGGGGGGGTCATCCCATATATAGGCTCAGAAGTTCTCGTGTGGTTTTCAAAAGTTTACAGCTTTTAAAAGATGAAGTGCAGGCTATGGGAGGTTTTGTGCAATATTCCACACAAGTTAACAGGAAAGAGTTTCGGAGTACAGCAGGACAAACCTGATGAAAATTTCATCTAATGGGACCATCGAATTCCTCCTATTTTATTGCATTTTTGCCACTGTGCTTTATAAACCTGCCACGACCAAAATAGTGTTGATAAAATACCACACTGATTAGAAATAATACCACGTGTGGTCATTTGAGTGTTTTCAAGTTTGCGTTGGCCGGTATGTCACATATTCCCTTAATCTATACACACAATTCATAATAAATGTTTTAATATATTAATTTATATGGATATATTTATTTTTTCTAACATTCTAGATAATTATACCTAAACATTATTTTAGTACTTATATAAATTATATCACACCTAAATATTATGTAAGAGGAAAGCAGAATATATATTATACATGTAATTGTATGAAATAGATTGTAAAACAAGAGATTATAAGAAAACGTTTATGAGCTAATTCACACTGCTGATTGGTTTGAATCCCCAAAATTAAAAGACAAACAGGTATATATTATTCTAAATAATGTCAAAATGACATGTATGTCCCTTATTGTAGAAATTAATTTTTGTTTGATCTTGTTCACCTCAGGAAAGCACACAGTCAATGCGTCATAGTGACACAAAAGGGGACTTTAATATGCATAGATGTAAGGGCTTATTTACAATACAGAGAAAGCCATCTTGTTTTTGCCCTGAGCCTACCTGGATTACTGGGGCGTTTTTGGCGGTAGTTTGTGACAAGGAATCAACATCATTCCATGTCTTAATTGTTTAACAACCAAAAACAAAAAGTACTACCACGACAGTGCTGTGTCACCCCGGACATTTGTTGCTCTGGCTGGCTGTTAGCACAAAGAAACGGAATGAAAGGATAAGGGCTAGTTTATTAGGCCAGATCTAAACCTAAACCTGTGCTAAGACGGGACAAAAAGTCCCTTCTTAGTCCATGTTCAGGCTAAGCCTAAGAAACTATACTATGTTACAGGAGTCAGAAAAGTGTTACAGAGATAGAAAGGACTGAGAAGTGTAAAGCTACAAACAATCCTGTCACTCAAACATCAGGGAAACTGTCATCTTTTGTTTAAAGAAATAAAAAAGAAGTAACAAGTGCATGAGCCTTTAGCAGCAGTCCACTCATCCCCTTTCCTTTATCCTTAGACCCACCAGTGGCCATTTTCACTATAAATATCAGACCTGTATAACATGTAAATCTCACACGTGCACAAAAAAACCCTAAACAAAAATGGTGTAAAACAACTGACCTGCCAAATTTGTGCTTTTGTGTATAAAGTTTGAAAAAAAAAAAAGGTCATAGCATCAACTACAGACAAAGCATTAAAAACATTGTGTATGTGGTTGGCTCATGTGGACTGTTTGGAGAAAAAAAAAAGAACAAGTTGTATTTGGAAACATTACTGGTCTGTGTAGAGTTTCTATACATGTTGTGTTTGTATAATGAGAAAAAATAACTTCATGAAGACAAGACCCTGGCTTCCATGTAATTTGTGGGTTGGGGCAGGAGAAATTTGAAAGTGTACGTTTAAATATAAAACATCAACAGAAAATAATAGCTGAGAACTTTAAAGGGATCTAAATAATAATAAAAAAATGTTACATTCACTGTTGTAAGTGCAATGAGCTATTATTCATGTACCCATTGTAAACCTTGTGTATGTTTCAGTGTATACCTGTAAACAGTTGTAGTTGGCTTGGTGCATCATGTCATGTTATGTGATGAATGAAATAATGACCCTACAATACATTTCAATCAGGAAAAAGAATAAATAAGAATTTGAAAAACAAGTGGGTGGACGTTTTTCTGATGGAAGTGTTTGGACACAAATTGGAGATATCATTAGCTGAATGAATGGTGGATTGCTGTTGAGTTCTTGTTTGGATTGTATTGGGTAAATGCTGAGTCATCCATACATCAGAAGTCTTGTCTGAAGTATGTTTTATTTTTAAATTGCTGCTGCTGAACTTCTATAATATTTTTAAAATGTATATTTCACATCTATATAAAGTAGTCTACAGTATAATAGTTACAGCACACGGTAGTAAATGTCCCAACTTTGGTATATATATTTTTAAGTAACAGAAAACTGCCATTTTAACAGGGATGTATAATTTGTATATCCACTGTGCATGAGTATATCCATTCAGAATGTACTGTATGTCTTCCTTAATTGCATTGACATTTAGTTTCTTTTAGTCCTTTTTGTGGAATCCAAAGATTGAGTCCCCATCTGGGTGGAGTTTCTATGTTCTCCCTGTGTCTGCATGGGTTTCCTCCGGGGTCTCCAGTTTACTCCCAAAGTCCAAAAACATGGAGGTTATATTGTTCGTGTGTGTGTGTGTGCACCCAGTGATGGATTGGCGCCCTGTCCTGGGTTTTACCTGGGATAGTGTAATGCCCTACCCTGTGCCCAGTGAGGGGGTAGGTTTCTAACCGTGACCCTGATAAGGGTTAAGCAGGTGGGATAATGGATGGATGGATGGAATCTAAAGAAATTGGTTCCTGTACTGATATTCAGGGGCATAGCACCAAATTCTGGGTCCTATGCACAAGCACTGACATTCAGTTATAACTAGCCATATTACTAAATTTAGATATTTATAATTATAAACAGACTAGTCGAAATACCAAGAGATTTGAGATTTCTATATTATTATTATTATTATTATTATTATTATTTTGAATATAATACAATATGTCGATCGCAATCTACCGGTTGATCACAAAGGTATTGTGGGTAGATCGCATGGTATTTTAAAAAATAGATGTCAGCCTATCATCCGTCCTCGCTATAAAACTTGTCACTTGATTGACATACAAGGAGTCTGGTCAAGCACTAGGACCCAGCGGGATTCCAAGCCTCTCAATCTGAATCAAGTTTCACTCTAGACCGTGCACAAGCTCATTCGATTGGCTCTGCCGATTCTTGCTAACGTGTGATTGGCCATCCCCACTATCGCTCCATAAAACAGCATCTGGACTTGCAAACCGGCATTTTTCAAGTTGGCCAGCTGTGTTTACCTGTCACAGTAAATTCTTAATATGTATCTTTGTTCTGTATGTGTAAGAAACCTAAAACTGCCCATTTTCATACAGAGTGGAGGACTTTTTTACTGTCATTTTTAAGTGTGTTAGCCTTGACTGCATTATTCAGCATCAGCCTTTTCACACATGAAGATCATTAAGTCCAAGTATCGTATTAAGTCCAAGTATTAAATGACTGATGATCATTTGGAGGTTTACTTGAGGCTGACTATCAGCAACTACTGTCCAGACTCTGCATCCCTGACTGATTCCATTCAGTGCAAGTCATCAGAGTAAAGTAGGCTAATGACAAAACATGTACACAGCTGTATTGTGTAATATGGGTTCATGTAGTTATTCAAGGTACACCAGCATACATTGTACTGTACACATAAATTGTGAATATATTTATAAATAAATATATGTCTTGCATTTTGATAGTAGGTAGATCATTTTGACTTAGCCATTAGATAAGTAGCTCGCAGGCTGAAAAAGTGTGCGCACCCCTGATGTAAGTAATTTAAAGATAAAATATGTAGATGTTTTATTATTTTCCTTAATTTTTTATCTATTTATTTTCAAATCCCATTCCACCTGTAACAAAACCTCTGCAACACTGATGATCCCTTTTTTACTGTATTACTACTTTTTGAGTGAAAGTGCACACAGTAAACTGCTGTTTAGGGAACAGGCACAATGGAAAAAATACATGTCAAATTGATATTTCGTCTAGCCAAAATATAATAATAGATATCTTAATTTAATAATATGTGTAGTCATAAGTGAATGACAGATATCTTTAATGTAAATCAGATCACATGAATGAATGTAAACGATTTGTCACCCTCATGTCCCTTTAAATGCACTCAAAACACAACCCCAGTGAATCAGCGCATGCGTAGTACAGACAAAGAGGCTAAACGTACTTGTGTCATGTTGTCATAATACAGCACTTATATTACATTTATTTTCAGTTATACGGTTTGACATTTGTCACTTCTGTAAGCAGCGCTTTGATTCTCAAGTAGACTAAGTCAGCTAGTCGTGCGCTGTTTGTGTTTTTGTCAGAGAAAGTGCACAGTATGGTACAGGCTAGCTAACTGGCTAAGGAAGAGACACAACGGTGGTAACTTAACTTTTAAACGCTTCTCAGAAAACATTTCAAAACAACAGTCTCCATTTACACCCGAGGCTTTGGTCAGACCTGAGATGGCTCTTAGCATCGACGTGGATTTGAAGGTAATTTACGTGAAGAAATGAAGGATTTAACAGATCAGACAGTGACAGAGATTTTTAGGATAACATATTGACTACAATAGTTCATTTTAAAGTTACTTTACAGTAACATTAGTCACATAAGTTAAGTTAAAGGCAAAGGGCGGTTATGGGCTAACGTTAACGTTAGTCACAGGGCATAGCTAATGATAGCTAAGCTAGCTAGGATAACTACGCTACTTCCTACTGTCCCTCCTAACAGAGATGGGCGATACCATTCATTTCGTTTCGGTACCGAGTAATTCTCATACTCATATAGAGGCTGACGTGCAATCTTGTGTGTTGAAAACTAGTTCTGTTTCACATGAGGATAGATATTTTACATGTTATTTCAGTTCTGAGCGGCCCATTTGTACCTCCTTCTTGACTGGTGTTATAACCCAGAGTATCTAACATTGACTAGCTAAACTCTACCTGACCGTCAGGGGTTTAAGGGTTATTTGTAATTACATTTACTTATAATTAGTTTTGTACTGGAATTATATTATTTCCTTCATGACTCTTTCCTGTTCAAATTCTTCTGCATATCTTAGTTTAGAAAGAAATGTCATAGGATTTTATTGCAGAGTGACGTTATAGCATGTGGCAGTCAGCTCACATAACTAAGTTAGGTCATCTGCCACTTGGACAATACATGGCATTTGTGAGACAATTTAAGGCCATAACATGCTCTACCCAGAGAATGGTGTGGCTGAACAGCCGAGTGAGTGTTTCTCGTGTGTGTGGAAAGGTCCTGAGCAGTGCAGAGGACATAGCTAAGCTCTATCAGGAGCAGAGTCTGTTCCCCTCTCTCAGCCGCGCTGATGTGGGACCAGCCATCACTTCTCAGTATGGAGGAAAGTACAGCAACATCTCAACAGGTGGGCTTAACCAAACACTGTGTTGTAAAAACACACTATTTCACAAATCTGGATTTCTCAGCATGTATGATGATCAAAAAGTGAGGGCTGACCTGTTTAGTATACCCCTTGCATTTTTCCCATTTGGACAGAATTAATTTACACAAAAGCTTTTGATTAACTGGAAATTCTGGGTAGTATTATAAAAGCTTGCTCTGTAAGCTGAATTGAGTATTGACCAATAGGAATGAGCCTACCACTACTACTAAACAGGTTATGTTAGTTTCTTATCTGTTATCTAGTGTGATAAACACTCCCAGTCCTGTGAACATGGGTTCAGTCACATTATTCTGAACACAACACAATACACTACACTCACAATAAATTGGTGTTAAGAATTTTATTTAAAATTGAAATGGGCTGTGAAGTCCCTAGGATTGGCACCCTCAAGACCCAGATTCCTTCATCAGGTTGCCAAATGGTTAGTTAAGATTGCATGGCTGTATTCTTGATTTAATGCACCTATTAGTAGTATCAGTAAGCATGACCGCAATAACCAAGCCCATAAGTAGGAGTGTCCGTATATGTTTTGACTAGTTACAGGCTCATTAGATATGAGCATGATTATAGTGGCTAAAATTATGCTCTTCAGAATTTTTGCTGAATTGTTCAAATGTGCTGTAAAGAAAAAAGAAATACTGATACACCTACTGACAATTTCACAAAGTTGTATATTAAATAAAATTAGCAGCACAATGCACTTTGTTTGCATAAAAATAAGTAAATGCATAATGTAAATTAGAAAGTGCATTTCCTGAAGGAAACGCAGTGTGTTGTGCATTGCTAACATGGCTCACATGCTAAGGTATGGTGGTTTGTAAGGTGGTTTGTAAGGTGATGCTGTGGTATCTGTGGTGGTTTCTATGGTGTTGCTATGGTATCCATGGTAGTTGCTAAGGTGTTGCTATGGTATCTGAGGGGTTTGCTAAAGTGCTGCTATGATATACCAGGTGGTTGCTAAGGTGTGGCTGTGGTATCCCTGGTGGTTGCTAAGGTGTTGCTATGGTATCCCTGGTGGTTGCTAAGGTGTTGCTATGGTATCCCTGGTTGTTGCTAAGGTGTTGCTATGGTATCCCTGGTGGTTGCTAAGGTGTTGCTATGCTATCCATGGTGGTTGCTAAGGTGTGGCTGTGGTATCCATGGTGGTTGCTAAGGTGTTGCTATGGTTTTCATGGTGGTTGCTAAGGTGTTGCTGTGGTAATAGGTAAGCAGAAGTACAGTAGATGAGCATGCATTTTTGCTCCCCATTCATTCTTAATGGGAAAAAATTCCCAGATTAAGGAAGTTTTTAGGAAAACCATGTGTCTGATCAAACTTCTGTATACAAGCCCAGATCACGCAATCGGACCGAACAATTTGGAGTTGAAATGGTGCTGATATCTTGAAAACTGCGGGAGAAGAAGCGTTTAAAAAAAAAAATAATCCAGAAGAAGAAGAATATAAATCGGATGCTTTGCAATGCGCAACATAACAAGTAAAGCCCTATCAAATGTGCAGTGACACTTTGTGCTGAAAATGTTCCACTGGGTGGATTTGTCATTTCTACCAGTGTAATGTATTTAGTACAGTGCAAAACCGCCAAAGAAGAAAATCAACGTGAATCACAGATAACCTTTAACACACAGTCTGTCTTCACCTGTGGAGCTGTTTCTTTAAAAGCAGTTCAAATTCAAGCTTAAGAGTTAATATACTTGTGTGTTGTGCGCAGAAACACTCCTAAATTGTAATCTCTGATCTAATCTCTAATCAACATTTATTCTACCAATGCCCAGTGTCATATCTCACTCTCTCCCTTAACCCTACTACTGTTAATTTTTAGTAGTAGTGCGCTAGGTAGGGAATATGGATTGATTTGTGGTGATGCTGCTAGTTTCTTCTCCTCAGAATAAACACTGCAGGCTAGTGGTAATGTGAAAGGAGAACAGAGAGTTGTGCAGATTAAACATTAGCAGTGCCACTGTACAGAGTTTGTGTGTCTGTTAACTCACAGATGTTTTTAGCTGTGGTGTTACAAGTCTTTACTTCGGTTCCCTCATGAGGCACTTTAGTGTTCCATGTATTTTAAACAAGTTTGAGTCAAATAAGGTACAAAAGTGCCAGACTGGCTATGTTCTGTTAGCAGTCTGAGAGGATTTCATGGATCTGATAAAGTCCATTAAACTAATGGCTTCTGACTTGTGTCAGTTAGTGTATGTTGGTAAACACAATGCATGTATTATTGTGGTGATACAGACCAAAACACTAGTCTGTATTGCTATCTGGTAATAAGCTTTCTTTTATTTTTTCAGAGTGGACGCAGCGAGATCTGGAGAGGAATGAGAATGTTAAATTCTGCAGACAGTACATCGTATTTCACGATGACAAATCGATAGTCTACTCTGGACCCTCCGGAAACTGCACAGAAATCAAGGGAGAGTAGGTTTTCTTTTAAGTCAAGTTTAATATAACCCATCATGCACAAAGGTTGTGGTCTTTCCACCACATAACAAATTATTTTCTTCTCGGATTTGGTTTAACTCTGACAGCCTCTTACTAGAGATGTGCCCTTTTGCTTCCATATAAAATCTAGTGTACCTCATCTAACTAATCAAGGAAGAAAGATCCAGTTTGATTGATGTAAAAGGATTGAAGGAGTAAAATGACTATGATAATATTCTTAATATTTATTTTTTCATTAAAAATCCTAATTATCCAGGAAAAATAAAAGCACATTAAGGACAGCAATGCCAGAAAAACACCTGCATCCCAGTAGAGATGTTGGAGATTATACATATCAGCTATATACACTGCTCAAAAAAACACTTAAACAACACAATGTAACTCCAAGTCAACCACACTTCTGTGAAACTAACCTGTCCAGTTAGGAAGCAACACTGACTGTGAATCAGTTTCACCTGCTGTTGTGCAAATGGAACAGACAACAGGTAGAAATGAGAGGCAATTAGCAAGACAACCTCTATTCAGGAGTGGTTCTGCAGGTGGTGACCACAGACCTTTTCTCTGTTCTCATCCTTTCTGGCTGATGTTTTGGGCACTTTTGCATTTTGTCAGTTCTTTCACCATAGAGGTAGCATGAGGCGATGTCTACAACCCACAGAAGTTGCCTGCCCATTCCCCAGTCCTGAATCCAATTGAGCACATCTGGGACACCACAGACTGTCCAGGAGTTGACTGACACTTTAATCCAGGTCTGGGAGGAGATTCCTCAGGAGAACATCCGCAGCCTCAACATGAGCATGCCCAGGTGTTGTAGGGAGGTCATACAGGCACGTGGAGGCCACAAACACTACTGAGCCTCATTTTAACTTGTCTTGATGAATTTCCACTGAATTTGGATCAGCCTGTCATTTGATTTTCCACTTTGATTTTGAGTATGATTCCAAATTTAGACCTCCGTTGGATAATAATTTTGATTTACATTGGTCATTTTTGTTATTTTGTTCTCGACACATTCCACTATGTAATAAATAAAGAGTTTCAACTGGAATATTTTATTCATTGAGATCTAGGATGTGTTATTTTAATGTTCCCTTTATTTTTTGAGCAGTGTATATATTTTTCTTTTTCCAGTGCTGTGTACTTTTTTGGTGTCAGATATGAAAAATTTCTGTTCACTAATATTGGTAAATTAACTAACTGGGACACAGGCTCTGGATGGGTAACTCTGGAAAGGTTCAAGGGTCCAATTCATATTTTAGTTAATTATACAAGGGTGAGTCAAAAATGACCTGCACTTATATTAAAAGTTCTATTGCCTGCAATATCTTAACACTTTCTATACTAGGGTACTAGGTCACTGTCTCCATAATAACTACTGGGTTTGAATGTGTTATGTCAGTTCATTTATGACTGCAGTGCAACAAAAATGGCCCCTCAATTTATGATTTGTATAAAAGAAAAACAGTGTGCAGTGATTTGTTGCAGATGTGTTTGCACATCTGCAAACAATTTGGAAGGGATACAGTAAGGAAGGTGAAAGTTTCTTAAAAAGAATCATTATTGAAGATGAGACAGATTCATCACTACGAATCTGAGAGTGAACAGCAGAGTAGAATGGAAACATCCTCAATCGCCCACCATGAAAAAGGTCAAACATCAGCTGGAAAAGTGAGGACAGAGATTCAGGTCTGATGAAGAGGTGTCTCACTGCTCAGCCAAATCATTTTTAATGAGGGAGAATGAAAGCTAGTTGATAGATGGACAAAGTGCACTGAAAAGCAGGGAGATTATGTTGAAAAAGTATGTATTTATTTTACCTGAAAACGGACAAAATTTTACAGCCCGAGAACAGATCATCACCATCATGTTGGCTTGTACAAGAGAGTTACATTGAAATAGTGTCCTAGCTACAAGTTAACAAAACTACGCAATAATTTTCGTAATATATGACTAATAGAATATGATGTATCTATGATGTGTTTGTGCTGAAATGTATTTCTTTTTTATTTTATTTTATTTTAATTTATTGCAGTAAATCATGGAGTACCACAGGGATCAGTCCTTGGGCCCCTTCTTTTTATATTATACATCATGCCGGTGGGAAACATTATTCGGAAGCATGGCCTTGATTTTCATTGTTATGCTGACGATATTCAAATTTATCTCAGTACTACCTCTCCCTCGGCTCAAACCAAATCTTTACCCTCCTGCATTGCAGAGCTTCAGCACTGGCTCTATTTGAACTATGTTAGTTTGAATACTAGTAAGACTGAGGTTCTACTGGTTGGTTCCAAATCGCAGATAACTAAAATCCCTCACATCACATTGGATTTTATTGATGTAAAAATTCAGTCTGCTAAAGTCATAAGAAATCTCGGGGTACTGTTTGACCGTTCACTTACTTTTGAACCACATATAAAATCTCTGACTAAAACTGCATTCTTTCGTCTAAGACAAATTGCTCGCCTCCGCCCTTTTCTATCTGACACTGATGCTGAGATGTTGATTCATGCTTTCATTTTCTCTAGGCTTGATTACTGTAATTCTCTTCTTTTTGGTATTCCTTCCACTCTGCTTAACCGTCTTCAGTTTGTACAAAATTCAGCTGCAAGGGCTCTCACCTGTACAAAACGTTCTGAGCACATCACACCTGTTTTGCAACAGCTTCACTGGTTGCCGGTCACCTCCCGTATTAAATATAAGATCCTTCTCCTTACATTTAAAATCTTGCATGGTTTTACCCTTTCTTATCTCAGGGAACTTATTCATTTTTATGTTCCCTCTTGCACTCTCGGGTCTTCTGACACTGGAATTCTGGCAGTCCCTTGATTTAAATTAAAATCAATGGGTGGCAGATCATTTTGTGTCGCTGCTCCAACTCTTTGGAATTCCCTACCTCAAACTCTTCGTGACTGTTCTGATCTGTCTTCATTTAAGACATTTAAGGGTTCTATAATTGTTAAGCGTCCTTGGGTTTGTGAAAGGCGCTATATAAATTGAACATATTATTATTATTATTATTATTATTATTATTATTATTATTTCTCCACTCACTCTCACGTCCCTAACAATATTCAGATTTGTCATAACTACAACACACAATCAGCCAGATGTGCACCCACTCTGATGATTGACATGCTGTATTAAGAATACTGCACAGTGGTGGTACACACGATTGGGTCTCAGCAAGTACGAGTCATAAATAAAGTATGGCTTTATTGTGACAGCTGACTGGAATTTTCCCCCATGTGCTGGTATACGGAGGCACACCATGTAATGAGGAAAAAGCTGCAAGGAAAATGTGCAATCGGTTTGTGGCATTCAAATATTTGACACAATGTTTTGAGGCTACTGATTATATATTATAATATCCTGTTTGTGATCCTCACCATCCTGCTTGCCCCCTTTATCAGATCCATAAGTATTATTTTAAAATTGTTAGGGGAAAAACAGCTGGGACCTCTGGCGTGAAGAAATGGAGTTGGTTAAATGTACATTATATACAGTAATGCATTCACCAAAGAATGATGATTTCAGCTGTTTTATATTTAGGCAGTTTGTGTTTTAGGCGTGCATTGTGGGGGCCCCTTCAAAGTGTAATCTAGGTGTCCCAGGTAGGGTTGCCCGAAGCTGATACAGAGTATAGTAGCATGATTTGTAATGCCAACAATGTATTTAAAAACAAAAACATTTCATTGTCTAATGCTTATTTGATCGAGCACAGAAAGATTAGATTGCAAAGGTTTGCTTTTAAATTTAAAAGGTTTAAATTAACAAAATTAAAAGGTTTGACAGCTTTAAATTAAACTTTGCTCAATAAAGCAAGTAAAGTTACATTTTAATGACCTATATATCAAACAGCCTTAGTCAGAAAAAACAAAATGGCAGCCGGTCAGTTTTGCCCTCCTTGGACTGCAGATTAAGTCAGAAGTAATGATGCTCAGCTATCAGCAGGAATGTATAGATATGCTTTAGCTAATGTGTAAGGATGAGCTTGTGTCCTGGGTGTTGATGTCCTTCATTTGACTTTGCGACAAGAACTCACGAGTATGTGTTTTAGTAGTGGTTCTGTCAGATGGGCTGTGCCTGCAGAACTGATTACTGATCCCCTTTTCTGTTATAATGCTAGACAGCAAGGTTTCATATCAGTTTTTTCATTGCTACTTGCACCATTGCATGTTCCTTGCTGTACTCTTTCTGATATGGTTACTCAAGTTCTGCTCCTTCTTGTAGCCGAACAGTGGAAAAAAAACACAGAGAGTGCTCAAGTCTTTGATCAGGGTGTGTGGCAGTGTTAAAAAAAATGGCTTCCTTTTATTCATGCCATTTTGACCGTTTTGTTTCATTTCTTTTCAAGCTGTCAGACATATTTTTCCATGTCAGGGGAAGAACTGAAGGCAGAGTAGAAACTTTCTCACCACTTAAAGCTTCTATGAAGTTGCTCTTTCTATGAAGAACATCTCAAGCTCTCTCCAGCATAGTAAAGTGTCTTTGGGCATACAATGGCACTTGTGTGGTTCTGTGTCTGCAATGTTTTCTGTTTCTCTTTTGGTGTTTTTCTAATTCTATTTGATCTTGAGAATGATGAGACTATTCATCAGTGACATGCTGTACACAGACTTTGTTTACTGTCCGGTGCATATTATGGCCAAAACATGGGATGCAGTTATATTCTTGAAATAGTATTACATGCATGTTGTTTTTTCCAGCTGTTTTGGATCCAATCAACGCTCATTGGCTAGAGGGACAGGATATTACGACATCACTTGCACTTCACTGCTGGATAAAGTTTTACGACGCAAATTGAATCATGACATGAGTGGTTTTGGTGAAAGGTGAAAACTGTTGTGCTTCACCACTTTTTTTAAGTAGTGTTTAATTGTTTGTTAAAAAAGAAATGTGTGTTTTATCGCGCTTTGCAGGGTTACTTACTAAAGGGTGAATTTACATCCACCGTGGGCAGCATGTTTGTTAATCAACAGCGGGATTGCCAGGTCCCCAAAAATCTGCAGCCCGATGTCTAACATAAAGCACCCTATGCAACCTGACACCAGTCTAAAATCTAAACCGTCCAATCACAGATATTATTATAATTATTATTTTAATTAGTAGTAGTATTAGTAATGTAAGAAAATACATCCATAATTGATTTTCTTTGCATTTAAACACCCAATTTTCTCTATTCTAAATCTATATGTTCACATCTCATTCCAATCAGTCATCTAATACTAGTAAGTCTATCCAAATACTCTTCACCCTCAGTTGTTCCCTGCCTTTTAACTCCTTATGGACACTACAGTCAAAAATAAAAAAATAAAAGATAAAATAAAACACTTATAGTAACAGATATTTTGAGCATATAACTGTGGTGTTAAAACCATAAGGAGTTTAAAAGCAGTAAACAACTGAGGGTGAAGAGTATTTGGATAGACTTACTAGTATTAGAATGACTGATTGGAATGAGATGTGAACATACAGATTTAGAATAGAGAAAATTGGGTGTTTAAATGCAAAGAAAAGCAATTATGGATGTATTTTCTTACATTACTAATACTACTACTAATTAAAATAATAATTATAATAATATCTGTGATTGGACGTTTTAGATTTTAGACTGGTGTCAGGTTGCATAGGGTGCTTTATGTTAGACCTGGCAACCCCACTGTTGATTAACAAACATGCTGCCCACGGTGGATGTAAATTCACCCTTTAGTAAGTAACCCTGCAAAGCGCGATAAAACACATTTTTTTTTAAACAAACAATTAAACACTACTTTAAAAAAGTGGTGAAGCACAACAGTTTTCACCTTTCACCAAAACAACTCATGTCATGATTCAATTTGCGTCGTAAAACTTTATCCGGCAGTGAAGTGCAAGTGATGTCGTAATATCCTGTCCCTCTAGCCAATGAGCGTTGATTTTCAGATTGCAGTTGTCATTGTTTTATAAACTAAATGGTTAATGTACTGTGTGTATCTGAAGCTCTGAACATCCAATGGTGAAAAATGGAATTTCAGTCAGTTGTTCTACAACCAGAGAGTTTTAGTATTTCTGTATATATTAAGTCATTTCTTCCTAGCATGTCATGCTTTCTTTTTAACTGTTGTATCAGATTTATTAATCGTTTCCTCCACCATTTTTATAGGCACTTGGTTCATGCAGGTGTACTTAGCTACAGCTCTGTTTACTCTGGGTTTCTTTAGAGTCTTTGCCATATTTTGTATGGCTGTCTAGCACTGATTAAATGGCAGCCTGACTGTATAAACTTCTGAATAAGACAAATAAAAGAGCGAGAAGAACTGTTAGCTTGTCCCCAAGGAAAATAGCATTTCACCATTCACTTAAGAGAGCTCGGAGTGTACCCTTTAACTGTTTAATCAAATCATTTGCTATGTTGTTATATCAAAATTCTAGTGAGTTTTTACTGCTTTTTGCAATTCTGACACAACTATTTCCATAAACAGTTTTATCAGCCAGCCAATACAGACATGCCACCTCTCCTCTTTTTGAGTTTTTTTCATTGATACCCACAATTTACTAGTTAAAAATGGTGAGTCTTGCTTGACCTTCTCTTGTCTGTTGAGGGTTAAATGAAATGGCATGCTGAGGTGAGTTTAACAGGTGTCATTCGTTATCTAAAGGTATTTAAACCAGCTGACTTGCATGCTATTGTTTAAATATGTACTTTTTATTTTATTGCTCCGTTTTCTGTATATAAAATGGGTTGGGCCGGGTGGGATGTCTGCCAATATATTGTTATATCAACAAGGTTTGATGGAGTAGCTTCACTGATCATTTCATTCTGGATCTGTGCAGGTTACTTAGCCAAGACTCTCCTTCTGGGGAGATGAAGGCTGTTTTGAGAGCGTGCACCATTAAAGGAGATGAGAAACAGTTTCTGGAAGTGAGTCACCATTAAATTATAAATATTGAAATTAATATTCCAAAATGATAATTACAGTGGTACAACAAAGTTTGGGCACCCCTGATTATTTTTTTATATATATAAATCATTAGTTGTTCAGATCAGCAATTTCAGTGAAATATATCATACAGCAGATGAACACAGTGATGTTTGAGAAGTGAAATTAACTCTATAGGATTTACAGAAAGTGAGCAATAATTATTTAAACTAAATTAGGCAGGTGCACAAATTTGGGCACACCAACAGAAAAATGACATCAATATTTAGTAGATCCTCCTTTTGTAGAAATAACAGTATCTAAACCAGGGGTAGGCAACTCCAGTCCTGGAGTACCGGTTTCCTGCACAGTTTGGTGATGTCACTGCTCTGACACTACAATTAAACATGCTAATTGCCCGCTGAGTTGAATCAGGTGTGTTTGATCAGGTAGATCACCAAACTGTGCAGGAAACTGGCACTCCAGGACTGGAGTTGCCTACCCCTGCTCTAAACGCTTCCTATAGCTTCCAATGAGAGTCTGGATTCTGATTGAAGATTTGATGGTTTCCGGGCATGGACAGTCTGCTTTAAATCACACCACAGATTTTCAATAATATTCAGGTCTGGGGACTGAGATGGTCATTCCAGAATGTTGTACTTGTTCCTCTGCATAAATGCCTCAGTAGATTTTGAGCAGTGTTTAGGGTCGTTGTCTTGTTGAAGTATCCAGCCCCCACGCAACTTCAACTTTGTCACTAATTTTTGAACATTGTCCTCAAGAATCTACTGATATTGACTGGAATCCATGCGACCCTTAACTTTAACAAGATTCCCAGTACCTGCACTGGCCACACAGCCCCACAGCATGATGGAACCACCTCCAAATGTGACTGTGGGAAGCAAGTGTTTTTCTTGGAATGCTGTGTTATTTTTCTGCCAAGCATAACACCCCTTATGTCCAAATAACTCAATTTTAGTTTCATCAGTCCACAGCACCTTATTCCAAAATGAAGCTGGCTTGTCCAAATGTGCTTTGGTCATTTGAGAGTTGAGGCTCCCATGTTGCCACTCTTCAGAGAAGATGCAAAGAGGAGAAAAAACTTGTAATTGGCCACCTTAACCCTTTCTCATAATTTGATTCATCTGTGTATGGAGGTCAAGGGTCAAATGAGCTTACAAAACAAATTTTGTGTTCCAATAGTTAGTGCTAAAGGTATTCAAATCAATAAAAGGACAACGGTGCCAAAATGTATGCACCTGCCTAATTTTGTTTAAATAATTCTTGCACACTTTCTGTAAATCCTGTGAAGTTAATTTCACTTCTCAAACATCACTGTGCTCGTCTGCTGTATGATATATTTCACTAAAATTGCTGATCTGAACAACCAGTGATTTATAAAGGAAAATGATACATGTTTTTGATGCATTTGTTCTGCATAGATGTTTGAATGTCTTTGCTGAAAAAGTTCTGCAGTTTCCTGTCCTACACATTTTCTTCCATGCATGCCTCATCATTTTTTCTGACTGATCTTTGCTACACTGCATTGTCTGTTCTGCTAACATCTCTTCCCACACTGTGGTTGACTGCAGATCTGGCATAAGAACAGAAAGATAAAAAGCCTCAACCTCACTGCATTGAAGAAGCATGGAAAAGTCTATGACGATGGTAACCGCTTTAAAATGTTGGTGAAAAGCTCTAGTTTAGTGTAGGAAACCTTGACTTCAGAAACCTGTTTTTCATTTCATCCATAATCTCTCACCAGTTTTTAAAGGAATTGTTCAGCAGGGAATCATGTTTAAATATTTTTCCACTAGCCAATATGTTATCGCTTAGCCAAGACTGCTCATTTTTACCTCAACACAGAGCAGGAAGTGCTGATCTTGAATCGGATTTAGTGAAGATGAGTCAACAGTATGAATGAATCTATCAGTCTTAGATCCCTATGAATGGTCCCCCAATTCTGGATGTCTTTAGTGTTGAGACTGCATAGAAGTCTTACTGTGTCATTAAACACATTTTAGTAGACTGTTAGATCTTAATTAAGATCTTTTTTTATTATTATTTCTAGGTTTTTGCCCATTTTTATCCCCTTCCCAATGTAGTGGTAGCCAATTAGCCCCTCCCCTCCGTTAGGCCTCTCCCCATCACTTTACACTGTCCCTGACTCTAGGAGGGTGCAGACAAGCACAAGCCTCCTCCGCTGCGTGTGATGCAGCCACCGCCTCTTTTAGAACCACCGCTGATACACCGTCACTGGAGAGCCTAACGCGCTCGGAGGAAGGCACACAGGGTCCCCAGCTCTGATTGGACCAATCAGTAGACGCCTGAGCCAGCGGACATTACAATGTGAGAGTGATAAGGAGAGTGAGAGCGCCATCTACCTGCCCAGAGAGAGCACTGCCAATTTTAGCTCTCTTGGGCCCCGGCTGTTGATGGCAAACAGCATGACCGGGATTCAAACTCACGATCCTCGTCATAGTGGTAGCGTCTTTGCCCGCTGAGCTACTCGGGGCCAGATCTTAATTAAGATCTTATAAATTATAGTTGGACTCCAAACGTTTTGGCTGATTGATTTCATTTCTATAGAATGTTCAGTGAACAATTCCACTTGTAGTGAGCTGAATATTTAAAAAGCAATTAAAATAACTTAAGTATTTATTTTTGTTAAGCCCCACTGTGTTTATTTGCTTTGAATCTGTATTTGATTGCTGTTTTTGCATGTTTGTAGATAATTTTGGTTGTCTGGTCTGGTCTCACTCTGAAACTCACCTCCTGTATGTGGCAGAGAAGAAGCGGCCCAAAGTCGAGTCTTACTTCGAGGTCTTAAGCTTCACAAGACATGAATTATTTACGGTTAATATTTTGAGAAATAACATTTGTCGAGGTTCCTGTAACCCTTTGTACCTCTTCCCTTTCTTTTGTGCATCTTAACAGTCAGGGTCTGAACCCAGTTTGCTTGGGGATGATGAGGATGCAGTGAAAGCTGAAAAGAAGGAGGATATTGTCAAGGTAACGACAAAGTTGCAAAGGTTACAAAATCACAGTTACAAATGATTTTAGAATTTGTTCTTCAGTAGATAATGTGTCTTGTATCTTTTTAGGTTTGTATATAAGGTTAGGTTTGGGAAAAGATTTTAGAATATTTTTAAATATTTTGTCAGTTATTACAGCCTGATCAATATATTGATTGGCCAATATTGACAACTAATTATGTTTTGTTCACAACATCCATCACCTCCATGTTAACTCCTGACGTCTCACAGAAATCCACACACACTGCAGCTCCAGATATCTTTTATGGTGAGGCAGGACAGTGTTATCACACGTCAGCTCAGTTTTCCTTCTTGCACAAGTTGTTGACAGGTGTTTAATTTCAGCTGGAAGTAGCACATATTTTGTGCAAGATGCCACTGGGTGTAAGAATATCATGGATACACTAAAAGAGGAAATATTTGACCATAAACAAACTAATAAATATGCACACATTTGTAACATGTGCAGACATTTTTAAAGAAGATTAAAAAGATTCAACATGACATGACTACAGTTCTAATTCTAGCTCAAAGCACATAAAATAACACGCATCAAGGCATTCCTATGATGTCTTACACAAAACATGTATTAAACTTCCAGAGTACAGTAAACAGCTGTACTAAAGCCTGTAAGCTCACTGTCAGCAACTTGAAGGAGACGTCAAAACAACTAAAAAGCAGTGACACTGTTCTGCTTCATCATTCTAGCATACATCTGGAAGAGCAATACAGTGGTAACCCTACTTACGACCATCCCTACTAACGAGTATTCCAGGTAACGAGTCGAGATCTCTGAATATTTTAGTTCCAGGTAACGAGTAAAATTCCAAGTAACGAGTAGCCTAAATTAGTTCAAGTATGCCAACCGCTAGGGGCGCGGCGGTCGTAGCATCCCCTAGATGCTAGCGTAGAGAAGAGGTCAGTCATTACCTTTGACCTCTGTCCAGTGAAAGTGCTAGTGAAAGCGACACAAAGACAGCAAAAGGTAGTGAACAAGAAAGTTAGA
>BRDA01003026.1:7308-17416 GCA_036984385.1 Crenuchus spilurus | reverse complement strand
TAAGAGCACACCTGTTCTTTGTGTTTTGGACATAGAGGGTAACAATGTGTCTGTACTGGAGGGTATTCCAGACAGCATCTCTCCAGGACAGGTCTGCCTGTGATTTTATGTGCAACCTTACTGCCTTTCAGCAAATAAGACAGAGCCACATTGTTGGGAATTTGGTTGTGAGTGTAATTGTGTATTATAATCATCGGTATAATTCCTGTACTCTCAGGCATTCTGGGCACCTAATGACACGGGTGTGGTGTTTGTGGGATGGTGGCATGAACCATTCAGACTTGGCTTGAAATACTGTGCCAATAGAAGGTATGTCTGTGATTGTGTGTTTATAACTTGTAAGGAGGGATTATTTAAATGTACTCATCCATGTATGTGTTTGTCTGGTGTAAATGCCATGAGAGGATGCTTTTTGAGTGTGATACAATATCATAAGCAGACCCAGTTCATAATGCAGTGTATTTATGCTCTGTATACCAGGTCGTCTCTGTTTTACGTGGATCTCACTGGAGGGAAATGTGGTATGTTATGCTGTTTCACTTGATCATTGTAATCTGTTATGTTACAAAAGCACTGCATTTTGTGGACTCCACTGCTGCCATGTCCTCTTTCCTCTTCCCGTCTCTCAGAACAGTTGTCGTCTGACTCCGCTGCAGTCTGCTCTCCCCGTCTTAGTCCAGATCTCTGCCGCATTGTCTATCTTGAATGTGGAGTGTATGGCCCTCACCAGCAATGCAGCAAGCTCTGCATGGTGCGTCTGTGTTTGCATGTGTATTTTTTCTGAATATATTTTACTTGATTTTATCTGATTAGGTTGCTTTTGTGAATGATTACAGTATGACTGGTACACAAAGAAGACATCAGTGGTAGTTGATGTGCTTCAGAGAGCCAGAGAAGGTACAGTGTTGTCTTTATCTTAACTTGAGTGACTGCTGCTGCAGACAGCAAAATTGAAGTACTTTTTTCACAAACGTACTTGCATCATCTAGTCTGCTTGGACATTTTTGTGAGCGTGTGTGTGTGTGTGTGTGTGTGTGTGTTTCCATGCAGATGGCTTTACTGGAATCTACAGCTCCATGCTGTCTCATCAGTGCTGGTCAGCTGACAGCCAGCGCGTCCTTGTATCTTGTGCTCAGAGAAGCCGCAAGGTATTTCATAGCAACTGTTGCCTAGGAGACTCTCACCATAGTAACCTTTGCCATGGAAATGGACATCATGGCAACTGTCTGCATGCTGATAGCTGCTAATGCTTTTTTGAAATGCTAAATTGTTTTACCCAAAAGACTAAATTTGCGTAATTGTATGTATGAAAGAATTAAGCATTCAGAAGTGAATTTGGCAGTTATGTTGCATAACTAAATTTTTCTCTCTCTCTGTGTGTGTGTGTGTGTGTGTGTGTGTGTGTGTGTGTGTGTGTGTGTGTGTGTGTGTGTGTGTGGTTTCCTTTGTTCTAGGATCTTCTAGTGGTTGACATTTCCACAGGCCAAGTCACATCACTCACCTCTAGTGCGTGCGACATTGTCACTTTCACTTATTCTGTTTTTACCATGTGATCCAATAATATGTTCAAATTATATAGCACCTTTCACAAACCCAAGGATAGAGGTTTGAAGTTTGACAGAAGAGAGGGTAGAGCCGTCACAGAGAGATTGTGGAAGAGAGTTCCAAAGTTTGGGAGCAGTAGCACTGAAAGATCTGCTGCCCACTGTGGCGTGATCACTTGTATAACACTTCTGTTCTTTCTTAGAGACAGAAATGGGAAGCTGGTGTCTGCTGACCATTCACAGGGATTTGATGGTGGTTAGCTGTTCTTCTCCAAACTGCCCTCCGAGCCTGGTAAAAACCAACAAAACAAAATGTTTTCACTTCCTTCTTTGAGTATCATCAGAAACCAGTAATGATTCCATGTTATTTTGTCTTTAAATGTTTTGATCAGCCTGTCAGCCACAGCACTAAAACCATTGACGGGTGAAGTGAATAACATTTGATTATAATGGAGGGTTAGATATGTTGTCCCGAAAGTGAACAGTTAGCTCCTGAAGTTGACGTTTTGGAAGTAAGAAAAGTGGACAAGTTGGTTTCACGACTGGGTCAGTGCATCTCCAAATGCTTTTGGGTGTTCCTGGTATGCAGTACTTTCCAAAATGTATCCAAAGAAGGACAACCAATGACAGCGTCATAACCGCCCATGGCACATTGATGCTCAAAGGCTGCCTGTCCACTCTGATCCCACAGAAGAACTAATGCAGCTCTGGTGCATGTACATCATTTACAGGAGATGGCACTATAGATGCTCTATGGCAAGAAGATAAGCCAGCAGAGGAATCATGATGTTCTGCTGGGAATCCTTTATGTCCTTCATGGCAACAGTATTTCCTAATGGAAGTGACAGAAGAGTAATGCACCCTGCCACACTGCAAAGAGAGTTTAAAAATGGTCTGAGGAACAAGACAGAATTCATGTTGTTGACTAGGCCTCTAAATTCTCTGTTCAGTCGAACGACTGTAGGATGTACTGGACCAACATGTCTGATTTCAGCTGCACCCCACAACAGTACTAATAGCATCTGCTGCTAACATCTTGGTGCCAGATAACAGGTCACTTTCAGAGGTTTTGTGGAATCCATGCCTTGACAGGTCACAGTTCATTTGACAGCACATTAAGCAGATGGTTTTAATGTTGTGGCTCATCAAATTATGTTGTGTTCTTTTCAAAATGATTATATTTTTTAAATTCTGTTTGTAGAGGGTGGGATTCCTGCCAGCAAGTGGTTCAGAGCATGAGGTGTCATGGGTTACCCTCGAAGAAGCTCAAAGGCAACCTGAAATTGATTGGCAGATTCTAACTTTCACCCCACCACCCGAGCAGGACAACAACCAGTATCGTGAGTTTAGATTCTCCTTTGACCGGTCAGTAAAGCAATGTACCGTGATGAAAATGTCGTTCTTTTTTACTTATGTTATAAAACATTTACGTAGTTTATTTTGGCTATATTTACAGTGCATGTGGGTGTAAGTATGCTGTTTAGCTTCCAGCAAGATAATGTTGCTATGTTTCATGCTGTTTTTTTTTTAGCAGATTAGCTATTGGCTACAAATTGTCTACGGTCATACAATGGTTATTTACCTGTCACTTTCTAGTGTGATTGCACAAAAACAGCAACTGCATATATATACAGTATATATATGTATTTCTCCCAGAAAATTATTGCAATTACACATGTTTTGTTATACACATGTTTATTTCCTTTGTGTGTATTGGAACAACACAAAAAACAGAGGAAAAAAAGGCAAATTTGACATCATTTCACACAAAACTCCAAAAATGGGCCGGACAAAACTATTGGCACCTTTTCAAAATTGTGGGTAAATAACTTTGTTTTAAGCATGTGATACACATTCAAACTCACCTGTGATAAGTAACAGGTGTGGGCAATTTAAAAATCACACATGAAACCAGATAAAAAGGAGAGAAGTTGACTCAATCTTTGCATTGTGTGTCTGTGTGTGCCACACTAAGCATGGAGAACAGAAACAGGAGAAGAGAACTGTCTGAGGACTTGAGAACCTAAATTGTGGAAAAATATCAACAATCTCAAGGTTACAAGTCCATTTCCAGAGCTCTTGATGTTCCTTTGTCCACGGTGCGCAACATAATCAAGAAGTTTACAACCCATGGCACTCTAGCTAATCGCCCTGGACGTGGATGGAGGAGAAAAATTTATAAAAGGTTGCAACGCAAGATAGTCCAGATGGTGGATAAGCAGCCCCAATCAAGTTCCAAAGAAATTCAAGCTGTCCTGCAGGCGCAGGGTGCATCAGTGTCAGCTTGAACTATCCGTCGACATTTGAATGAAATGAAACGCTATGGCAGGAGACCCAGGAGGACCCCACTGCTGATACAGAGACATAAAAAAGCTAGACTGCAGTTTGCCAAAATGTATGTAAGTAAGCCAAAATCTTTCTGGGAAAACATCTTGTGGACAGATGAGACCAAGATAGAGCTTTTTGGTAAAGCACATCATTCTACTGTTTACCGAAAATGGAATGAGGCCTACAAAGAAAAGAACACAGTACCTACAGTCAAATATGGTGGAGGTTCAAAGATGTTTTGGGGTTGTTTTGCTGCCTCTGGAACGGGGTGCCTTGACTGTGTGCAAGGCATCATGAAATCTGAAGATTACCAAAGGATTTTGGGTCGCAATGTAGGGCCCAGTGTGAGAAAGCTGGGTTTGTGTCCTAGGTCATGGGTCTTCCAGCAGGATAATGACCCCAAATATACTTCAAAAAGCACCCAGAAATGGATGGAAAGAAAGCGCTGGAGAGTTCTAAAGTGACCAGCAATGAGTCCGGATCTAAATCCCATTGAACACCTGTGGAGAGATCTTAAAATTGCTGCTGGGAGAAGGCACCCTTCAAATATGTGAGACTTGGAGCAGTTTGCAAAAGAAGAGTGGTCCAAAATTCCAGTTGAGAGGTGTAAGAAGCTTGTTGATGGTTATAGGAAGCGATTGATTTCAGTTATTTTTTCCAAAGGGTGTGCAACCAAATATTAAGTTGAGGGTGCCAATAATTTTGTCCGGCCCATTTTTGGAGTTTTGTGTGAAATTATGTCAAATTTGCCTTTTTTTTCCTCTGTTTTTTGTGTTGTTCCAATACACACAAAGGAAATTAACATGTGTATAACAAAACATGTGTAATTGCAATAATTTTCTGGGAGAAATACTTCATTTTCTGGAAAAAATTCAGGGGTGCCAACACTTTCGGCCATGACTGTATATATAGTGCAAGATGTTCAGGTATTTATGTGTTTGGGGCAGCCATGGTCTAGTGGTAAGGATCTGGTCTTGTGACCAGAAGGTCGCCGGTTCGATCCCCAGACAGGACATGACTGAAGTGCCCTTGAGCAGCAAGTACAGTGCCATGAACTGCTCCCCGGGCGCCGGTGGATAAGGGCTGCCCACCGCTTTGGGCACAAATTCTCACAGCCTAGTGTGTTCACTTGTGTGTGTGTGTGTGTGTGTGTTTCACTGTACGAATGGGTTAAATGCGGAGGTCAAATTCCGTTGTATGAAAAATCACATTGGCTAAATTGGTTGATCTTAATCTTAATCTTTATCGTGTACAGTGCTGCATAAACCCACACACACGGGATGTATTAGAACAAAAGTCAGTTGTGTTATTGTTCTCTTTCTGTGCTACATTAGCTGGTCTGGACTTTGATGCTATACTGATGAAGCCAAAGGAAGTGACCGAGGGGACAAAACTACCACTGATTGTCTCCCCACATGGTCTGTTCTGTCATTATTCTATAAATTAAAAAAAAAATCTTCTGTTAACATTAATGTCAATAATGGGTTATTAACACAGTGTTTTATTTTGTTTGTTTTTCTGTCCGTCTTTCAGGTGGACCACATTCAGTAATAGTTGCCGAGTGGCTGTTGTCCCAAGCAGTTTTGTGCAAGATGGGTTTTGCTGTCTTACTAGGTGAGTAACATTTTGTTTTCTGTATACTGTCACTTTTGTAGTTCTCTCTGTATATTAGATCACATCTACCTGTTAAACTACACTGAGTGGCCCTTGTTACCAGTTCTGTTAGTGTAGTTACTCTTTATACTTTGTTTGAATGAGTCTGTGGCTGTTGCTGCCATGGAGAGACGGTTGTGTTAAGTGATTGATTGGATATGTCTCAGTCTAAGTGGATAAGCTTGGATCATTTGTCTGTTGTTGTGCACTTGGCGATGGCAGGTTTTACTGATAGATTGGATAAAAGTTATGTGTGTGTAAGAGCAAACATGACCATGTTTTCTTGTTTCTTCTCTCCAAACTATGTCCTGTCTCAGTCACTCTGTCACAGTAAATATAACAGAAGCACAATCAGAGCTTTAACTCTATTTGAACGTATAATTACAGCAAATATTGCAGTGTTTATAAAGACAACTGAATTTTGAATATAAGAACATACGTGAGTGACGTCTACTTTGGGAATACATTGCTACTAGGGGTGTAAAAAATAACCGATTTGGATCGGAACACCCCTGAATCGGTCTAATTGTAGCATAAACTGGCCGATGGCCCGATTAAATAGCTGTCAATCGGTTTGGTGCTGCTCGCTCTGCTTCTCTCTCTCTCTCTCTCTCTCTCCCTCTTACTAACTGTCACGATATTCGTCACAGTCACGTATCATCACCAGATGGTTTTATATAAACCAGGCGTTGCCAGGTTCATGGTTTTCATGCCAATTTGGGCTACTTTTAAAAATTTCCGCGGCCCCCAAAAAGCAACAAAAAAGTTGGTGTTGCCTTGAATATTACTTCAACACGGCGGGAAAATGTGTACAAAGTCAACACTAAGGAAGTGTGAATACAACGAGAGAGCGAGAGAGAGCGAGACTGGGAAAAAGAAAAAGGTTTGATGGACTGATAATAAATCCCTTATAAACAAAATACTAAGTCGTACACTCATAGTGGTTTTGCCATTTGCTTCAAATGTGTGACAGACACATATTTTGTGCAAGTTTAAGCTTCTGAAGGGCGGGTTTTAGACTGACTTTGGGCTGGATATTTTTTTGTGTGGTGGAGAATGAGGGCTTTGGGGACTTGTTTAAAACATTGGAGCCCCGGTACCACATCCCTACGCGACAGTATTTTACTGTTTCTGACTTCACATGTCAAATACAACTTTACTAGTTCTCTAGTATTTCACTCATCTGTCTGAGAGCGAAAACACATTTTTACTAATAACTTATGTTGAATTATAATGTTATAATTATTATCTATTTTAAACATGTAACTCGTATTATTTCCTACTCTATTATACTGAACCAAATCGTATCGAAATCCTCCTCAATCGAATCGAACCGGATCGAATCGGTCCAATTTAAAATATATCGTTTCTGAATCGTATCATACCGCATGAATCGAGATACATATCGGATCGTCATTTATTGGACAGATACACACCCCTAATTGCCTAAAAAACCCCTAAAAACAACTTTTATTATTTAAGTTTTGTTTTCTAAATTTAAAAATATTAATATTTTATAAAAATATAACTATTTTATTCTTTTTTTTCTGTAGGCAAGTGTTTAGAACTGGAATATCATTAAATACCAGAGTAATTATCTGTCTTTTTGCTGAAATAGCATTCAGAAACCACACAGTTGGCCTGCAGTAAGGCAGAACTCTGCAGTGGTTTTCTGGGTAGTAATGGTAATATATTAGTGCTGCTTCCTCCTGGCTGCTGACAGGCCTGCCTTTAGACAATGGGGACAGATTACATTAAACTTTCAGTATGCTCAGAAAGGTATATTGTTGTAGTAGTCATCTCACACAGATCTTCAGTTCTGCACAGTTCTGTTCTAAATCTCTCTTCTGTGATTCTCTGCATCCCACAAGACCTAGGACCCCGTAGGGTTCTGAACATACATACAATTAGATTAGATTTACAGTGCACAATTGACTTTAAAAAGACTGTAAACAAAATTGACTACCAGTTATGGGATTGGACAGCAGAGGTATTAGGACTTTGGTTAGAATTATGCTTTGTAGCAGGACGCTTTTGTGGGTTGTTTATTTTTTTCCATTATTTGAGTGACGTGGGGTGATATTGTGGCTCTCTCCTTGACTTTGATCTGTCAATATGGCTCTTTTGAAAAAATAGTGAGGATCACTGCTCTATAGCCATGTAAGGAATGAAATGACTTATTAATCATTTTAAATGAAGATAGTTCTACTGTATTGCATGTCATTGCTTTTTTAGTATGTTTTTTAAATTTTTTTTACTTTGTTTGCCCCGTGTGTGTGTGTGTGTGTGTGTGTGTGTCCGTGCTTGTTTTGCATGAGACAGTCAAACTACTCAGCTGGCTCTTAAGTGAATGTGGCTGAGATGAGCGTTGGTTGTGGTGGTTCTTGTGAAATGTTGGTTTGTGCACCGTGTGATGCATCTGATCTGTGTCGCCGTCAGTCAATTACAGAGGGTCTCTTGGCTTCGGTCAGGACAGCATTCTCTCCCTGCCTGGAAACGTTGGAAGTCAAGATGTCAAAGATGTGCAGGTGAAAAGGGCTTGATTTGTTGTGCAGATAATGAGAATGACTCAGAGATTGTAAATAACTTTGTGTTTTTAATGATAATACTGACTTGTGGTGAAGGAATCGTTTTACATTCATCTGTAGACCATCTGACTGTTTGTACTGTTAGTTAGAGTTTTATATAAACCAGGTATCTGTTTTGAAAGTGTATTTAAATGTGATTCTTGTTCTGTTTGTGTTCAAGTTTGCTGTCGAGAGCGTTCTGAATCAAGACATCTTTGACAGAGAGAAAGTGGCGGTTACTGGGGGCTCCCATGGTGGTTTCTTGGCCTGCCACCTAATTGGCCAGTACCCAGAATTCTACAAGGCGTGTGTTGCCCGGAATCCAGTTATCAACCTGGCATCCATGCTTGGTGGCACTGATATTCCTGACTGGTAAGAGGTCTAGCTTTCTTTGTAGTGTGACTTGTCTAATTTGTCAACTGTATTCAAATCTGTTTTGTTACCTGTGAAACATTCTGTTTCCAAATCTGGCAGTGAGTAATAATATAGATTCTTATTTAATGGCAGCATCACAGCCTTTTGTCCTCTTACTAGAAAATGACTGTAGCTTATGTGCTTTGGAGGTTTATGGTATTCAAAACATAAGGTACCATATATTATAACAGTACACATTAGTAATAATATATGCCCATCTGTGCAGGCATAAGTTTGCATGAAGTAAGATAAGAGATGAGATAAAACTAATAATCTGGGAGATTCAGTTTCCAGCAACTCTCACAGCAGAAAAACAGTAGCAACACCCAGGATAAGAGATAAACATTACTATAAACAATTACTAAACGAGGTAAAACTAGTGAGAGGTGAGGCACGGTTTCTCTGTTTTAGGATGGGGGCTCCAAAAACGTGTTTCCTATGAACAGATCATTATGTTCTGAAATACAGTAGCTGCACATAAAAACTGAACTGAAAGGAGAACTTTGTGGAAAATACAAGCCAGACGTAAGTGCTGAAAAAATGAGAGAGAATTTGGTTAGCATGCTGTCATTTACTGTTAGAAGAAAAGCTTTTACTTTTTCATTTCCGGTTTTCATTTCTAATTTTTATTTCTCCATTCCTGTTTTTATTTTTATTTTTCCTTCTGTGTGTGAGTGCAGGTGTGTAGTGGAAGCTGGGTTTGATTATGACACCAACACTGTGGTGACGCCCACAATGCTGGAGCAAATGTTAAACAAGTCGCCCATCAAACTTATCACACAGGTGAGTTTTTATTCTAGTTAATGTGCTCTATGTTAAGTACAGCGGTAACCCTACTTACGAGTTTAATCCGTGCAGGAGCCGAGCTCGTTAACTGGTTAGCTCGTTAGCTGGATGCATTTCCCCCATAAGAATACATGTAAAACTGATTAATCCGTGTCAGCCGGCCAATATACAGTATACTTTAATATGTAAATAATGTGTTTATATGGGTTTTTAAAACATAAACGAGATGACAGTGCTCGTGTAGGCTGGCGGCTAAGGAGGACAGGAGGACGGGCGTACGTGTATGGCATGGTTACACTTATCATATGAAAAGTAAAAGTAAAATGTATCTAACTTTCTTGTTCACTACCTTTTGCTGTCTTTGTGTCACTTTCACTAGCACTTTCACTTTCACTGGACAGCGGTCAAAGGTAATGACTGACCTCTTCTTCTACACTAGCATCTAGGGGATGCTACGACCGCCGCGCCCCTAGTGGTTGGCATACTTGAACTAATTTAGGCTACTCGTTACTTGGAATTTTATTCGTTACCTGGAACAAAAATATTCCGAGATCTCGACTCGTTACCTGGAAAACTCGTTAGTAGGGATGCTCGTAGGTAGGGTTACCACTGTATACTGACTGTAGAATGTTTAAAGTTGCTTATGTTTCATATTCAGGTTTGTGTCTTTCCGTAGGTAAGGACACCTGTGCTGCTTACATTGGGAGAAGATGACAAGCGTGTGCCTAATAAGCAGGGCATAGAGTACTACAGGTCTCTGAAGGCCTTGAAAGTGCCAGTCAGGTAAGCAGGTTTGAATGTGGTGTGATAAGATGG
>BRDA01003022.1:72524-89916 GCA_036984385.1 Crenuchus spilurus | reverse complement strand
TAGAGTCAAATTTAAAACATTAGTTATACTTTGAACTGTCTATCTGTCATCAAAAGTTGAATAGTGTACTGCCCTGCCCTGTGCCCAGTGAGGGGGTAGGGGACTAACCGTGACCCTGATAAGGAATAAGCGGGTGTGATAATGAATGAAAAATGAATAACAACATGTCAGGATATAAAATATATATTTATTTATATCCTGACATGTTTCTCTGTCCTTTCCTTTGTGCTTAATAAAGGATTATCTTATCTTATCTGTAGTAGCCGAGAATTGGAACGCCAAGGTCTTCACTTTAGGTCACTACCCAAATCACACAGCATCGAACACCATTACTGCCACCCTCACAAGTGGTGATCCCATATGGGAGTCAACCCATGTAGCTTTTTCGGGTTGAACCCAGGTGGCCCCATGGGTAGAGGCATATTAGCCCAACATTATAAAAACTACTGTCTATCTGTCAAGTTTCATATTGATTACAAAATTTAAACTGAGATAAACTGACAAACTGATAAAAGATAAACTGACTATTAAAGATGCTTTTATAAAGCATCAAAGAGATATCTTTGTTGAAAGATATCATTCCAAAGAAAGGTACAATTTCCAAGGCATCAGATACAGTGCATCAGAAAAGTGAGTACACCCCTCACATTTCTGCAGATATTTAAGTATATCATTTCATGGGACAACACTGACAAAATGACACTTTGACACAATGAAAAGCAGTCTGTGTGCAGCTTACATAAGTGTAAATTTATTCTTCCTTCAAAATAACTCAATATACAGACATTAATGTCTAAACCACTGGCAACAAAAGTGAGTACACCCCTTAGTGAAAGTTCCTGAACTGTCAATATTTTGTGTGGTCACCATTATTTTCCAGAACTGCCTTAACTCTCCTGGGCATGGAGTTTACCAGAGCTTCACAAGTTGCCACTGGAATGCTTTTTCACTCCATGACAACATCACGGAGATGGCGGATATTTGAGACATTGCGCTCCTCCACTTTCTGCTTGAGGATGCCCCAAAGATGTTCTATTGGGTTTAGGTCTGGATACATGCTTGCCCAGTCCCTCAATAAAGCAGTGGTCGTCTAAGAGGTGTGTTTGAGGCAAGGGCGTAACTTTGGGTCCAACATTGGGGGGGTTGAGCTGTCTGCATATTTATTTATTTATTAAATAATTTACTTTTCTAAAAGGATTCAGGAGATTTGGGGTTAACCGTATTAGAAATACATTGTAATGCTTTTACTATGTATTTATTTAACTTTCTTTGTATTTACTCTGCACCTTAAACAATTAAGAAATGCGGAGCTAGCTAACGGAGCTAGCTAAAATACCTGAACGTTTATTCATAGTGTGTCTGATACACAGCGGCATAGTTATTCAATCATCAGCTAACAATACATATACATTTACCTCATTTTGATTTTTCCGCTTTTTACAAGGTGGTGTTGTCGACCAACAATGAAAAAATGTTTTTTGTCCACTTTTTGGTGTTCTTTTCGTGTTTTTCTTATGACACCCACTCCCCCGGCAGCTGCTTGCGCAAACAAGGGTTGCCAGGTCCAGCAAAAAATATCCCGTCCAAAGTCAGTCTAAAACCCGCCCTTCAGAAGCTTAAACTAGCCCAAAACATGTCGGTCACAGGTTTGAAGCAAATGGTAAAACAACTATGAGTGTACGACTTAGTATTTTGTTATAAAAAAACGTAGCCTGACATGCTTGAATTTTCACCCACGACTGGATTTTCAAACAAGCCCAATTTGGCGTGAATACCACGAACCTGGCAACCCTGCAAACGGCGAGCCCTGTTGCTTGGTGGAGCCAAGCCGGTTGAATGATACCAAGTTTTTGTGGGGAAAGGGGGGGTTATATTACCAAATGATTATACATGCTAGTATTTTACCCAAAATTGATCATGAATAAAGAAAATTAACAAGTTATTCATGAAAGATGTTTTTGTAAATTGAAATTTTGTGACTTTATTAGGGGGGTTATAGTGATTGGATCAGATTATTGGGGGGGTCATAACCCCCCAATCCCCCCCACAAATTACGCGCATGGTTTGAGGTCATTATCACGCTGGAACACTGCCCTGCGACCCAGTTTCTGGAGGGAGGGGATCATGCTCTACTTCATTATTTCACAGTACATGTTGGAGTTCAAGTGTCCCTCAATGAAATGCAATTCCCCAACACCTGCTGCACTCATGCAGCCCCAGGCCATGGCATTCCCACCACCATGCTTGACTGTAGGCATGACACACTTATCTTTGTACTCGTCACCTGATTGCCGCCACACATGCTTGAGACCATCTGAACCAAACATTAATCTTGGTCTCATCAGACCATAGGGCATGGTTCCAGGCATGGTTTGTTGACATGTCTTCAGCAAACTGTATTCAGACTTCAGAAGAGGCTTCCTTCTGGGGTGATAGCCATGCAGACCAATTTGATCTAGTGTGCAGCGTATGGTCTGAGCACTGACAGGCTGACCCCCCACTTCTTCAATCTCTGCAGCAATGCTGACAGCACTCCTGCGTCTATCTTTCAAAGACAGCATTTGGATGTGACGCTGAACATGTGCACTCAGCTTCTTTGGATGACCAATGCAAGGTTGGTTCTGAGAGGACCCTGCTCTTTTAAAACGCTGGATGATCTTAAACACTGTGCTACAGCTCAGTTTCAGGGTGTTGGCAATCTTCTTGTAGCATTGGCCGTCTTCATGTAGTGCAACAATTAATCTTTTAAGATCCACAGAGAGTTCTTTGCCATGAGGTGCCATGTTGGAACTTTCAGTGACCAGTATGAGAGTGTGTGAGAGCTGCACTACAAAATTGAACACACCTGCTCCCTATGCACACCTGAGACCTAGTTACACTGACGAGTCAAATGACATTTTGGAGGGAATATGACAAGCAGTGATCAATTTGGACATTTAGTGGTGTAGTCTCTTAGGGGTGTACTCACTTTTGTTGCCAGTGGTTTATACATTAATGGCTGTATATTGAATTATTTAGAGGAAAGAATAAATGTACACTGTTATATAAGCTGCACACAGACTACTTTTCATTGTGTCAAAGTGACATTTTGTCAGTGTTGTCCAATGAAAATATATACTTAAATATCTGCAGAAATGTGAGGGGTGTACTCACTTTTGTGATATAGTGTATATGACAGAACACAGTAAAGACAGTCTTCAAGAAGTGAAAAAAAATTGGCACAACAGTGACATTACCAAGAACTGAACTTCCCTTCAAAAAGACAAAACGAAAAACTGGTGCAGGAACCTGACAAAAGACCTACAGCAACATTAATGCAGCTGCAGGAATGTCTGGCTGTGGGATGACAAGATGGAATATTTTTATTTTTTTTTTACAAAAAAAAAAAAAAAAAAAAAAATCCAAGCTATATTTTACTAAAATAATTTGGGGAAAACTTGTTACAGTCTGATGAAACAAAGGTTGAACATTTAGGCCATAATTCCAAAAAAGTATATTTGACACAAAGTCAAGTTAAGCATGGTGGAGCTAGCATTATGCTTTGGGCTGTTTTTCTCAGGGTTCAAACACCTTTTACAAGGTACAATTCAAGCACTTTAAAGGCCCATTTTCAACTTTTTCCAGCACCTTTCAGCTGTGGTAAATTAATGATAATGGTGATCTCAAAACTGTAATTCAGCGATAATCAATACAAAGTATATCGCAAAACTATTCTCCACACTTCCCAGCGACTATGCTACTGAGAAAAAAATACTTCTAAGTAAGTAAATAGCAGGAATGATGGATTTATTGGCGTCAATTTCACACAATTTAAATACCAATGTTCTTCACCACATGTTTATCTTATTCATTTGATTGAGCAGTTACTATAGTATGTCAAATTTGGGGGTGAGTTGAGAGCATTTATACATGCATATACTTGTTTTGCTTTTTGTCAAACTGCAAGAGGTGATATTATGTTTATGTCTGAGGGAAAAAATCCCCCAGTGTAGGACCTGGATTTTGAAGTCTTTTCATCAGATTTTGATGCTTCTTTCCTAAATATAATCAAAAACAGGAGGAAATTGTTATTTACAATGTTTATTCTCAATACATTACTTTTGAAGGGGTGTTAGACTTGGAGTGTAGTAAAAACATGATAAGTACGTACAAACGCTATGCCCCTATCACTAGCATTGTTGGCCTGTTGGGAGCATTGGCTAAAAGCCCTGTATTTTGTAATGCTAGGAGTGAACAGAGGTGGGCTACTTAAGTTCGTACTTATCATGTTTCACTACACCCAAAGCCCATTTCATACCAGAGTTCTCCTTTAAAGTCATTTACTTCTCATATGCCAAGATGTATGTACAGTCCTTTGCAAACAGGTGACACTGGATTTTATTTAGCGGTATCAAAGTACAGAGGGCTGAAAACTAATGCACAACACACCTTCCAGATTTGTATGTGTTTAAAAATTGTGGAAAAATATCTATAAATTCCTCTCAGTTCACAATTAGGTACTTGCTACTTTGCATTGCCTACTACACTAAATCCTAAAAAATACACTGAAGTTTGTAGGTGTAACGTGTGGAAAAGTTAAAGGGAAATGAATACTTTTTCAGAGTTCTGTACATTTGTCTACTGTAGTAGAGAAAACTGGCTGATAACTCTGTAACTGTATACTGTACTCTGATTTACTAAGATCTACTTTTTAAACATTTACCTCTGGAACACTGAGCCTTGTTTGCTATTGAACTATTGAAGCCTGGGCCATTTTTGGATTCAACTTTTAACCTCCACCAGACTATCAATATCTAGTTCTGTAGTGGCTGGCCCTTAGCCATACAGTTACTGGCCCTTCCTCAAACTACCAGCTTCCAGATTCGATAAAGTCAGCTTCCACCAGGCTAACAGCTTCTAGCTTAGCTGAGAACAGCCTACATCAGACTACCATCCCCCAGCCTAGCTGTGACCAGTTTTCATCAGGCTACTAACCTCCAGCCTAGCTCAGACCAGCCTTCATCTGGATACCAGCCTCCAGCCTAGTTGCAACCAGCCTCCACCAGACCACCAGCTTCCAGTCTATCTGTGACCAGTTTGCATCAGACTATCAGCCTCCAGCCTGGCTGTGACCAGCCTCCACCTGGCTACTAGCTTCTAATAGTCTTGAGAGCCTCCATTAAGCTACGGGCATCGACTGGTTCTATATCAATCAATGTTTTCTACAACTGTAAGCTTATAACAGCTGAAACTATAGTCTTTACTTGACATACAGTTTTGTATGTACTTTTCTTTTTCATTGGGGTGAAGTTCATATAGGGATAATGTATTTCTCTTTAGCTTTGCTTGTTGCTGCTGAGTCTCTTTGGGACTTGAGTGGATCCACTGTGGTGTGCACACCAAGAAAGGAGTACTCCCCTCCGATTGTTCCAAACCCCTTAACAGCTGCTTTGTTCAGCAGACTATTTGTCCAAGCCCCTTCTTTTATGTGGACTCTTTTGACTATGCTAATTGGTTGTGCTTTGTTAGCATGTTTGCATTAGAGTCTAACTTTGTTCTAACAGAAAAGTCTCTTGCATCACTTGTAATTATATCACGCTCTGAAAAGGTACCACCTAGCAGTCATGATGAAATCAGGAAACGCTCACTCCTGTTACTACTGCTCTTGATTTCTGGTTTACAGATAAACCCTGGTCCTGATATTTTTACATGTAACTCCCCTGCCAAGTTTAAAGACAGGTTAGGGCTAGGTGTAATCCATCTGAATATTCGTTGCTTGCTCCCAAAGATTGATATGCTGTGTACCTGGGCTAAATCAACTGATGCAGATGTCATTGTTTTGTCGGAAACATGGCTCAGTAAATCATGTCCTGATAATGCTATCTTTATTAAGGGATATAATGTCTTCAGAACTGATTGCCTCAAAAAAGGATAGAGGGGTCGCAATTTATTGTAAGTCTAAATTTAATGTGAAAGTCTTGCGGTCCAAGTCAGTCTGTAAACAACTTGAGTTCCTGGCTGTTAATCTCGAGGTGTCAACCGGGTTCTCTCTAACCGTGGTGGGTTGCTTATAGACCACCATCATCTGTTGCTGAGGCGTTCACCACCTTGACTAAGTTATTGGCTGACTTGAATTACAGTGAAATAATTTTAACTGGCAATATAAATTAGGTTTGGCTTAAACCATCATCTGATGCTTTCAAGGATATCTGTGTTACACTTAACTTTACTCAGCTTATTGAGAGTCCCACACATCTTAATAAAAAAGTCCCAGACAAATCTTCACTAATTGATTTGTTCTTGATCAATGCTCCACAAAGGTATTCCTCAACAGGTACTTTTACAAATGATATAAGGTGCCTAAATCTAAATCTCGTTTTGTGATTAAATGTAATATGAAGGCATATGTTGAGCAGGGATTCCTTCACAACTTGTGTGCTTACGACTGGGAGCGTATTGAATTATGTAATGATGTACACATTCTTTCATAAAGATTTTTCTTCCCTTGTTGATAAACATGCTCCATTTCGAAGGTATAAAGTCAGGGTGAGAGATAGATAACCCATGGTTTACACCTGAGTTATCTGACCTTTTGATAAATAGAAACCTTGCATGGGCTACAGCCAGGAAGAGTGGGTCTGAGGCTGATTGGCTTACTTTTAGATAACTCAGAAATCGTTTTACCTTTCTGATTAAAGCCAAATCTGACTATTACCTCATATCGACTACGAAATATCTAAGTGATCCCAGTAAATTTTGGAAGGTGGTCAAACCTATTTCAGCCGATCAGAACCATAGTGATCTTCCATCTATCATTGTTTATAATGATACCACTATATCTGATAGGGCTTCCATGCTTGATTATTTTTTAGTCATTATATTGCTTCTGGCTCTGTTTTCCAGTTCCCTTCCTCAAACTAATCTGCCAACTTCAAATCCAGTGTTTTCTGATGGTCTTACACCTGTTGATCAAGCTTTCTGTTTTACACTGTTTACACTGTTTATAAGTTCATAGAGCTCTCCTTTCTCTGGATGCGACAAAATCTGCAGGTCCAGATGGTTTAGAACCTCAGTTTCTAAAGTTAGCCACGGATTTCAAACCTGTTCAATGTATTTTTAATCTTACTATTACTACAAATTGTATCCCTGCAATTTGGAAGGTTGCTCATGTTCATCCTCTGTTGAAAGGGGGGGGACCCTACTTGTTTGAATAATTATCGACCAATTTCCAAGTTGTGCATATCGTCTAAGGTCCTTGAGAGGTTGATAAATGACCAACGAAAAGATTTTCTTCAAACAAACAATAGTCTGTCCCTACATCAATCTGGTTTCAGAAAACAGCACAGTACCATTACAGTGTCCTTGAAAGTCATAAATGATTTAATAGAATCATTAGACAATAAAAAATACTGCACAGCTCTCTTTGTAGACCTTTGTAGACCTTACTGTGGATCATTCTATCCTGAAGCAAAGATTACTGAATATTGGCCTGTCTACTCAAGCAGTTGGATGGTTTGCCAATTATCTGTCAGATAGAATGCAATGCACACATTTTGAAGACATCTCTTCTACAATTCTACTAAAAGTGTATTCTGGCGTGCCCCAGGGCTCAGTTTTAGGTCCAATTTTATTTAGTATTTATGTGGATGTACTTGGGGGAAACGTCCCTGATGCCAAATTTCATTTTTATGCTGAAGATATGGTCATTTATTGTTGCGATTCCACTATTGCAGAGGTCATTGGCTATTTACAGACAGCCTTTAACCTTGTGGAACAACAACCTTGAGGAACTTAACAACTTAGGCCTGAAACTTGTTCTGAACATTTCTAAAACCAAATTAATGATTTTCACAAAAGGTAGGAAGTCATCCGAACCCCTTCCTAGGGTTTTTTCCGTACAAGGGAACGCAACTGATCTGGTGTACTCTTACAAGTACTTGGGTATCTTGATTGATGACAAGCTTTCTTTTAGATTTCACATAGAAAGCTTGGTCAAAATATTAAAGTTGAAATTTTTTCGTCACAGGACATGCTTCTCATTTGTTGCCAGGAAAAATTTGGTTGCTGCCACCTTTCTTCCAGTATTAGATTATGGTGACCTCATTTATATGCATGCCCCTGCAATATGTTTGCAGTCTCTGGACTCTGTATACCATGGAGCCTTGAGGTTTATTACAGGTTGCAAAGCCTTCACTCACCACTGCACTTTTTATGGCAGAGTTGAGTGGCCCTCCTTGGCCGCACGTCGCCTATCACATTGGCACATCTTCATTTACAAATCCATTTTAGGTCAACTTCCACAATATTTATGCAGTTACATATCAAGAACCCAGAGTACTTATGCTTTACGTTCCAATTATTGTTATATGCTTAATACTCCTAAAGTTCGCAATGATTTTGGCAAGCATTCTTTTAAGTATTTTGCGCCCGCGGCTTGGAATTCACTGCAGAGCACTTGGAATCTGAAGGAACTAATTTATCTTGGGACATTCAGGAATCTTGTAAGGAATCTGTAATCAGCCTCTTATTGCTCCTGCGCTTGCTTTGTGTGAAAGTCTTGTTATTTATCCAACTAGACTATATTTTGTATATTGTTGTTTGACTTGTATTTTATGGTGTATCTGTGAATTGCTTTTTTTAATTGTTAAAACTGATGTTTAGGCTGCTGTTTTGGTCAGGCTTCCCTTGGAAGGTTCAATCACACCATGCTTCGTAAAAATAAGCCATACATACAATAGCAGGTTAGCTAACGCAGCGTCCTGTCATGTTACTGCTGTTATCACCAGCTTACTGTGTCTGTGAGGGAACACAGCACAGACTGGAAGCTAGCAGGTCTCAAACGAACTCCCTGAATCAGTTGGGAGTCGGCTCCCCTTCAAAGAGCCACTTTTCTTTATTTCACTCGCTCTTCCTTTCTTTATAATGCTATAGAATAATAAAGTTATTACAATTTTAATTTAACCGTATTAAAAAAAACAAGCGGTAAAACTATATTGCATCTGGGGGCAAAAAGAGCTGGTTCCTCATGAGCCAACTGCTCTTGGATTACGAGAAAAAACCAGAATTTGTTGTCACACATACGTGGAGGCGCGAGTGAAGCCTTTTTTAATTTTACGCTCTGCAATTTTTTTTTTGAGTGAATTTATTTAGTCAGATAGTTATTTATTGTAAAGTAAATGCAGTTAGAATTTCAAGCATTTTCAAGCACTATCTCCAAAATTCCAGCACTTTCCAGGACTGGAAAACAGAACGTTTAAATTCAAGCATTTTCCAGGATTTCAAGCACCTGTACGAACCCTGTTTTCTGTAGCTGTAATTGAGTTTAGCTTTGAGGGAACAGTTCTGAACAGTTCCAAATATCGGTCAATTTTAGCACAAAACACTCTAAAAAGCTAAAGATAAAGAAGAATTTCACCTTTCAGCATGACAACAACCCAAAACAAACATCCATTGTTTTTCAACAGATAAATCACATTAAAGGTGGAAAAGTTCTGAAATTATTGATCTTGGTCTGATTTTTTAAATGATAAACCCACCCCACACACACACACACAATTCAGTCCATGCCCATGCAGTGATTTTCAGCACAGGATCATGCCTGTTTTTAATGTAGTGATCATGAGCCTTCAACAATTGACTGTCGGCCTTATGCCTTCATTGAATTTTGTGATATTATGCACTGCAGAGGGTGGGCAAAACTGCTCCTACACCTGTTTTTTATTAGCACCACTTACTTCTCCACCCTTTTGTTGCCCCTAAGTTTTTTGAGATGTGCTGCTGTCATCAAGTTCTAAAGTTTTTTTTTTTCAAGAGATGGTAAAATGTGTCACTGATATTTCATTAATGTGTGATCACATTTACTCAGTTACTAAAGTTTGAGAGGGTAATATTGCAAAAATGTTACCTGAACATTGCTTCCATTAATGTGCATGCGTCTGATCATGCTACCCTGAGTCGTCACATCAGTCCAGTAGATCATCTGTTGTCGGTAGTCAAAATCCAAAGCCACAGCATTATTCAGCCCCTGCACACACATACAAAGTGAAAATGTGTCAAAGGCTGGAGAACAGGCATTTAAAATAAGTCAAAGATTAGGTCTTACCTGCTTTAATAGGGTATAATTTGATCCATTCAGGTTGAGTTTCCTTAGGTAGTATCGATTGGCAAAAATCAGGAAAGGTTCCTCATCTAAGGGAGTCAGAGAAAGATCATGAGATGTTTGATTGTTGCGCTTCACTTGGCTACTTAAGCCTAACCCAGTCCTCACCAGAAGTGGACTTGCAGATGGTGCGGTCAGTGGGGCTTAGCTGGTAGCCATCCACACACAGACAGTGGAAGCTGCCATGTGTGTTGATGCAGTGCTGTGTGCATGGGAAGGTGCTGGAGCACTCGTCCACATCCACACACGTCTTCCCATCATCCTTCAGCCTAAAGCCAGGGTGACACCTGCACTGCAGGGCAAAAACAGAGATTATAACCATTACAATATGATACAAATATAAACAGCGTTTAGATTTTTATTTTAGTAAAACCACCTGGATTAACATGTGAGACGTCATAGATCACTTTTAAAAAACAAAACAAGAGTAAATAAATTACATTTCAAAATGAAAATTTACTAAACATTTATATACTACTGTTATAACTGAAGTGAAATAATTTAAGTTTAACCTTTTTACATTTGACCTAAATACACTTTACAGTACTTTATACAACTTGATGCATTTGAAATTCTCTTTTAAAGTTTGCCACTTAAAAAACATTAATTAAATAAAGTGATGCCTTGTAACTAAGATGTAACTGACTATTTAACAAGGTGATGAATAAGTATGCAAAACTGTATTCTACTTACAGGACATGTCCAAATCAGAATAACAAAAACATTATTTTTATGTTATTGCAAAAAGTACAAACCCAAAATGTGTCATGTTTTGTCAGGTCAAGTTTCTTAATATAAATCTTTACTGAATTTTGGGGCTGTAACACATTCCAAAAAAAAGTTGGGATGGGGGAATTTAGGTCCAGTAATGAGGTAAAAATGTGTTGTCAACAGGTGATTGTAACCATAGTTTGAGACAAAAGCAGTATCCACAAAAGTCTTTGGCAGATGATCTCCACTTTGTCAACAAATGCATGAGAGAATAATTGAAATGTTTAAAAAACAATGTTCCTCAAACAAAGATTAGAAAGGATTTGATTTGAGGTTGACAATAAAGAATCATAAATTGGTCAGTTGATTCCCATCGTAGACTACTGTGATTTTCAACATGTATAAAGGTGCCCTCCATTCCTCACTGCTGTGCAAAAACTACAATTTAAAGAGAACATGACAACACCACAAGCAGGACAATAACCAGATGTAATCCCAGTCTCTATGTGACACGGACATCTCTGCTTTTACCTTAAAGCCAATCTTCAGGTCCTCACAGAGCTGGGAGCAGGCGCTGAGTTTGCTGTTCAAGCATTCGTTAACGAAGCAGTTCAGCTCATCAGTACCATCCCCACAGTCATCTTTCCAGTCACACAGCAATGTCTCGTTAACACAGTTACCATTCCTGCATGTATATGCAGTGTCATTGCATTTCTTCTCTGTTCCAGACAAGAAAACAAGCAAAGAAGTCAGAGAAGATGAGTAAACATGCTACTTAAACAGCAAGTTTTCACAACTGTAGCCTTAAATGAATGCCAGGCTTTTTATTCAGACTTATTACTCAGAAACAACGGTCAATTAAAGCGGTAATTACTGCTTTCACAAAATGTAAAAAAGTTTAAATAATCAAGTGAAATATAAGTTCCCAGACAAAAAAACATTACTTGCATGTTTAAGGTGGTAGTAACTTCAGGCTCCTGCAGATGGCACTACATGAGGATGTTCAGGCTATAAATATACACAGTGACAGGATTCATAGATGTAGAAGAGGTGGTACAGTGCAGTGAATGTCTGAATGTTAATGATAAAAGAGTGATTGTATTTGGGGGTTAAAGGTCAGAGTGTGAAGGAAGTAGCTGAATTTGCAGATGTGTGTGTGTGTGTGTGTGTGTGTGTGTGTGTAAGTGTACAGTCATACAGATCTACCAGCAGTGGTAACAATGCCAATCTACAGGACATTCTCCAAAGGCTTCTTGTGTCCCAGTCTAGCCCATATGTTGATGGTATGCAGCTCCCTGTTAAGTGTTCTTTCAGAAATTAGTTGTGAAGGACCTGCACTGACTTCTCAAAACAATTCTTGCCTGTAAGTGAGGCGTGAAACTCGCCAGCGGTCCCTGTCTGGAAGTTTTCTTTTGGCCACAGTTCTGAGGAAAATCTCCTGTAAGACTGGGATTATTACCACTGCTGGTAGACCTGTATGACTGTACACTTACACATGCCTGCAAATTCTGCTACTTCCTTCACAGTCTGACCTTTAACTCCTAAATACAATCACTCCTTTATCATTAACATCTGCTTTATGACCCATTTTCCTGCGTGTAGGTATTATAGCCTGATCATTCTTCTGCAATGCCATCTGCAGTAGTCTGAATTTACTACCACATTAAACAGGCAAGGGGACTAATTGTTGTCCAGGGAGCTTATGAATGTGACTATCTCAAATTTATTTCCTCTAATCAACAAAATGTATTCCAAGTACAAACGAGGGCAGCCGTGGCCTAGTGGTTAAGGATCTGGTCTGGTGACCTGAAGGTTGCCGGTTCGATCCCCAGGCAGGTCACAACTGAAGTGCCCTTGAGCAAGGCACCTAACCTTTGGATAAAAGCGTCTGCTAAATGCCTCAAATGTAAATGTAAACCGGATTCCAAAAAAGTTGGGATACTAAACAAATTGTAAATAAAAACTGAATGCAATGATGTGGAGGTGCCAACATCTAATATTTTATTCACAGATCAAAAGTTTAAACTGAGAGAATGTATCATTTTAAGGGAAAAATATGTTGTTTCAAAATAGGACATAAACCTGTGTGGAGTCCAAATTGTACTTCTTTGAAACTACGAGGATAAGATTACTTATCCTCGTAGTTTCAAAGAAGTACAATTTGGACTCCACACAGGTTTTGTCTGATAGTGGAAAACTGTAAATGTGATTTTTTTGCAGAACCATTCCTATTCCTTTAGTTTGAAATGGTTATAAAATGTCCTATTTGGTACCTGGCCCACTGCATTTGGGGTTCTTGGGAGCTTCGTCAGATTGGTCATGGCAATCAAACTCTCCATCACACTGCCAGAAGCTCTGGACCAGGCAGCGACCGTTAGCACAGCGGAACTCATTTGGTTTGCAGGTCGGATACTCTGAGAAGACAAAAGACCACACATTAACCCTCTGGAGTCTGCACTCCTGCCAGCGGAGACAAGACCAAAATTTAAAAAAAAATGTATATGACTCAGCGAGATTTTATCCTAGAAACAAAACTAAACATACCCCAGAAACCTTAAAGGGTCTGCTTTACAAATATATACAACTTAAATCTAAATATATTTTTAGATATTTGTGAGAGGAGCCAGTCAGACAGCTGCGCTTTATTTTCCCGCCAAATGACGCGATCCGTCATTCATATGATAATGACATGGTAATTCCGGAAATTGCATTGGTGGATTACTGGCCATGGAATGTGTGAAATGTGAACCAGAAAAAACAGCTCTCACCTGAGGTGAACCTGAGCATAAAACATCTCATCTCGCATGTATCTCATAAATATTCAGTGAAGGGTTAGTGGCAGAGTGAAAACGGCAGAGTGAAAATGGAGTGTCACCTCACATCAGTTAAGCCTTAAACCAACACCTCTGTTTATTCAGTTTTTGTGTAGAAATGTTTAGAGTGTTTTTTCACAATATATCAGCACATCTGAAAACAGGTTTTTGGAAAGTCTAAGTTTAGAGCAGATTTGATCAAAATATAGATTTATAGATGACACTCTGTTCTGACACTGTTGTTGCTGAGTTTGTGCTGAACTAAAGCCTGTGTAACACTTTGGGAAAAAATAGTTTTACATGATTGTTATTTGTAAAAAAGTGAAGGCATGTCAGACTACATCAGCGTGTCTGAAACCACCAGACTTCAGAGGGTTAAGGCTCACTACAGAGTCAACAGCTGTAGCAGTACAACTGGCAGACTGACAAATCCATCCATCAAGAGACTTGACAAACACAAGGTCTATTTATGCCTCTTCAATTCAGTGATATAACCAAAACATTACATGACTTATTTCTAAGAAAAGACACCATTACTTTTGTTGTTCATGTAGCTTGAGTCTACACTCCTCTATAACTCAACACCTACGACTTATGATTATGGAAAATAAGTTTTGACTGCTTAAAGTTTACAAGAACTGAGGAAGTTATGCACTCACCACACTCTATAGATTCATCCGAGCCATCGCCACAGTCATTGTCGTGGTCACACACAAAGTGCTTGGGGATACACCGTCTGTTCTGGCACATAAACTCTCCCACCTCACAGGTGTTTTTGAATGCTGCAAAAGTTAAGACTGATCATAAAAACAAGCTTGAAGACTGATCCACCAATACCATGAATATTTACAAATTAAATGATAAAGTGAACAACAAACAAATGTAAATGCAGTTCAAACATTCAAAAAATACTGTATATACTTTCATTTTATAAAAATAAGAACTGCATTCATATGCTGTATAATAAAATAGGTGAGCAGGTGAAAAGAAATAAACTAATCAGACATAAAGGACTCACTGCAGCCAGCTTTTACACTTTCATCAGCTCCATCTGGGCAGTCTCTGTCCCCATCACACACCCAGTGCTGTGGCACACACTTGTGGGAGTCAGGACACTGGAAAGCATCTGCTCTACAGGTCTTATTCTCTGTTGGTTTACAGACACATTGAAGCAAATGGGTTAAATGAACAGGGTTCATTTCAGGGAACAGGGTTAAGGACAAAAAGCCATGTATACAGTCATCCTCAAAAGCAAAAGAAGAATGAAAAATGCTCGCTACCACTGCTTCCATAGGCTTGATCTTAGTTTACTGTTCTCTCCAATATACTGGGATGATATCAGAGCCAAAATTAAAATCCTGAAAGTACAGGCAAGGGGTCCAGGGGGCCACCTTAGGCCCCCTTGTAGGTCCAGGGCTACTGGCTTTTCAGTGTTGGCTTCTCAGATTGTCTAAAATTTGTGAACAAACCAGTGGTCTCAAGGGACTTTGACTAGTGGATTAAATTGCACATAGAGGATGCATAAGGTCACAAAGAGAAGTCAGATCGAACATTAAATTTATTACAATTATATAGCAGACCCAAATAAAGGAAATGTTAAATGTTGTCATACTTCAGTTTTCATATTGATTTTGACTAGATTTCACATAAAAATAAAACAAAGAAAATACCAAAAAGGTACCTGGACAATCAAGATTTAAATTAAAATGGACCAGAACCAGCAGCAACTCTGTGCATGGCCAATATATAAAGTGAAGAGAAGACAGAAGAACGGAAGAGGGTGGGGGATGCATCCATGTAGGGCTGCAAATCTTTGGGAATCAAACAAATTGATCTAGAATCGATTCTTGGGGTCACAAATCGATTTTTTTATGATTCTTTCAAACGAAGCAAAAACGAACGAAACGAAATACTTTACAATTGCAATCTCTGCAAATTGCATGAGTCACATCAAGCCCTTTCTTACCCGGGCCGGGTTGACGGTAAAATCCAAAGTGTTTCCAAATGGTTGCTTTTGTATAAATGGTTGTTATTTAACACAAACGGAGACGAGAGTTGTTTCACATGCAGTAGCTTTTACTGAACTTTCCACACCACCTTCTGCGCATACTCCACATACACAAGGTACTATGGGTAATGTAGTTCCCACCAGTACACCTCCCCCTTTTAGTTGAGGATATACAAATACCAATTTCTTAACAACACTATTAAGCTTTTTCTTTACTGCAACAAATTTAACATATTGCTTGAACACAAAACAAAACAATTTCCATACTCCTTTTTTCCTTTTCTCTGTAGACCACAATGTCCTTTCAATTTGAACTTTTCTATTTCTACTAAACTCTTGTTTACATCTTCCCGCTTCTACCCTTTTTTTCCCCATAGGAACAAAATGAATACTACTGTTTATAAGTCCAGTCTATCAGGAGGTTTGGAAAGTATCCCTGAGGATGTGATGAACTCAGTTGGACGAAGATGCCTTCTGTTCCTCCTAAGTGTCCCTCTCTCCGTTTGCACCAAGTACCATCTTGGCGTATGAGCTGGACCAATAACGGAACCATGGACATTTTCTGTGGCTAGCCAAACCTTTTGTCCCCCGAAAGGTTTGGAAAGAGAACGAGAATTATGGCGATGGTCATAGTTCTTTGCTTGCCGGTCTCGCACTGCTTTATCCACCTTTCTGAAGTCCTGTAGATTAGGCCACTTTGGAGTCAGCTTGTGAGGAGATTGGGGTAATGTAGTATGCAATCATCTACCCATAAGAAGCTGAGAAGGGGAGAAACCTTGCTCCAAAGGTGTGGCTCTGTAGGCCAACAAGGCTTTGCTGTAATCTTTCTCTTTACTCCAGAGTCCTTTGATGGTTCACACTGCACGTTCAGCCTCACCATTTGATTGAGGATAACGTGGACTACTGGTAGTGTGTATGAAGTTTCGGAAGGTCTCAGAGACAAATTGAGGTCCATTGTCGGAGATAACCTCCTCTGGGATGCCATGACATGCAAAGGTGTCTTTAATAGCTTTGACAGTGACCTCTGACGAAGTGGTTTTGAGCTCAGCTATCTCAATATATCTGGAGAAATAATCCACAATGAGCAGTACATTTTCTTTTCCCACTCAAAGAGATCCATGCCTACTCTTTGCCATGAGTGCTCTGGAACCGATGATGGTAATAATGGCTCACAATGAGGCACTCTGTGTTGTCTGCACGTTTCACAATTGTCTACCAACAGATGAATTTGAGTTGAGAGACCTGGCCACCAAACCAAATGATGCGCTCTTGCACGACACTTAGAAATGCCTTGGTGTCCCTCGTTAATTTTTTCAAGTATCTCTTTCTGTAGGCTTATGGGAATCACCAGTCGGTCACCTTTCAATAGAAGATTGTTATCCACTGTTAGATCACCTCTAACCTGCCAGAAGGGTTTTAGATCTTTTCGCACCGCATACTTCTCTGGCCAGCCTGCTAGACAATAATGTCTCACTGCGTGGTGTTTCATCTCTTGCTTGGGCCTCTTGTATATGCATCAGACGAGATTCTGTCACTGGCAGTGACAAGACAATGGCATCAACAAAGACTTGAATGTCTTTTTCCAACTCCTGATCAGCCTTTGTCAGATTTCCAGTGAGAGGCGCACGAATTTCAGGAGGCGAAGATGAAATCTGAGAATTCTTGGTGGTAGATCATCTAGACCTCTTGACCCGAACAACGGTATGAGTGGTTTATGGTCGG
>BRDA01003022.1:37611-49041 GCA_036984385.1 Crenuchus spilurus | reverse complement strand
CCAGCTCTCTTCAGGTCATTGACCAGCTCCTCCCATGTAGTTCTGGGCTGATTCCTCACCTTTTTTAGGATCATTGATGCACCACGAGGTGAGATGTTACATGGAGCCCCAGTCAGAGGGAGATTGACAGTCGTATTTAGCTTCTTCCATTTTCTAATAATTGCTCCAACAGTTGATCTTTTTTCACCAAGCTGCTTGGCAATTGTCCCATATCCCTTTTCAGCCTTGAGAAGGTTTACAATCTTGTCTCTGGTGTCTTTGGATAGCTCTTTGGTCTTAGCCATGTTAATAGCTGGGAGTCTTACTGATTGTGTGGGGTGGGCAGGTGTCTTTATGCAGCTATAGACCTCAAATAGGTGCTTCTAATTTAGAATAACAAGTGGAGTGGAGGTGGATTTTTTAGAGGCGGACTAATAAGTTTTTGAGGGCCAGAATGTTTGCTGATTGGCAAGTGTTCAAATACTTATTTGCAGCAGTAAAACACAAATAAATGATTAAAAAATCATATATTGTGATTTCCAGATTTTTTCTTTTAGATTATGTCTCTCACAGTGGACATGCACCTAAGATTAAAATTTCAGACCCCTCCATGTGGGAGAACTTGCAAATTCGCAGGGTGTTCAAATACTTATTTTCCTCACTGTACATTAGCATAGTTTTACTGTCATTGTCACCGTCACCAGTTCATAACCAACAGGGTGTTGAGTAAGGGTGTCTTCACAGTTGTCAGCTTTGGTTCATTTAAAACAAACCCTGGTACAATTGCTTTTAGTGCAGTTCCTTAATGTGTGAATGCTGCCTTCTCAACCCTGCTGTGCACCAAACAAGCAGACAAGAGTCTGCGTACACATTTTCTTGAACATGTAAAGGACTCTCTAGTGCTGTTTTGAGTAATTTAATCATTTTACTGAGACTTTATTGGACATAAGTACCACCATGTACAAACAACTCAACAAGTACATTTAGTGTACTGTAGCAGGGTTGCCAGGTCCCCAAAAAAATCCAGCCCAATGTCAGCAACTGCTCATGTGCAAAAATCATTACTCAAAACTGCTCAGAAGGCAGCACACAAACACAATAGCTTCAGAGGAAAACCTACTAAAACAACCAATACGCACAGCTTTTGACACGTGTGTGTGAAGGTTATGGTAAAGCTTATGGTTGATGTTCATTAAAGGCAGTGCTGCCTTTAGAACAGTTCAGAGTAATGATTCTATACACAAGATCAGAAACCTGCCCTGCAAACCTAAACTAGCCCAATAGACACACACACACACACATACAATTTGTATTTTCACTCGCAACTGCATTTCCAAACAAGCTCACTATGGTATGCAATCTGCAAACCTGGCAACCCTGTACCATACTGCATTTTTTTGGTGTTGTCTAAATATGTGTAAATATACATCATACTTCCATTATAAGTGACTTTACAACATATTGGGTGTATGATGAATATGTCAGTGTGAACAATAACAGAACCAGGACTGAAATGCATATAAATTCTTTTGTTTGGTCTGGACCAGGAAACTGAACTACAAGTATAAACACAACCTAAGACTGTCAACTTGATGAGGTATAGTCACTTTGATGTCATAGTCAAATGTGATAGTGGTGAACTAGACGTGTGTTATGTTCAGTGGGGGGATGAGGAGACAGGAGGCAGTAGTAATCCCAAACACAGTGATTTGTTGAAGTAACGCTCACAACACTGACGGACACCAAGCTGACAGATGCTCTAGCTGACACACACACATCAAATGACTGATAAACACCACAGACACAGAGAGGGTATATATAGGGATCGTGATTAGACACTAATGAGGGAACAGACTAGGACAATAATATGACATCAAAGAGGGTGGACACATGTGGCAGTGAGAGGTGTTCAATGCACAAGTAGTTACTGTACACATTTACAATGGCTAATCTACAACATCTAGAACACGTAAGCATTTTCCTTCGCCTGGTACCCTATTATCATGCTGAAATCAAGTCTGCTACAGCTGACTGCTGTCACATGGCGTCTATGAAGTCCCGGGTCATTCCAAACCAGTGGTGGTTATAATCTTCTGATATGATTGTGTATATAAATTTCTACTATACACATATACATATTCTACACACACACCCACACTCCTTTGTTTCTTTTGTTCTCATAAAAATAAAAAATTCTGAGGTTCAAAGTACGACGTCTGCTTTTATATGGAACAAACACAAAATAAAAGAGGAATTATAGTAGGATGTGATCCGTAAAGCTTTGGTGATGCTTTTATGGATTGAAAGCACACTCCCACCGACAACCATCTAAACAGCTAGCCAAACAGATTTCCCTGTTTATAGAGCTTCGTCACTGTGCAGAGTTCAAAGGACATCTGGCTTGTTTCACCAAGTCTTTACCTCAGTGTTTAAAGCCCAGCAAACCACACTATCGTCTGCTCGTGACTGGGAAGTACAGGACACTTTCTTTCCTTTTTTTGTGATTACCTGTGGATAAACGGACAGTCTGCTCACTCCAAGCCTCTGGTGTGTTTGCCTTTCAAGAGCTTTTGGCTGTAAAGCCACAAGAAGAATTCAATGGATATTTTAAACGGTTCTACAAACACCAGTGTGGCTTGGTAGCCTTAGTAAATATTTAAAATGAAGAACAGATTGCAGCTTCTATATATTCTTGATGCTTGAATTTGGCAACACAAATATCAGTGCACCTACAATGCTGCTAAGAAGATTCCAGGAGGACAGTTAATCTACATGAGGTGGGAATCTACAACTGACTTTAGCTCAAATGAACGAAGGATAATTCAAGCACTATGGCTTATGTTGAGAGAAAAAACTGTGGGAATGTTCTTTGGACTTCAGCCTGTTTAATCATTCCGGCAAAGTGTTTTATCAAAGCTTTACAGTGACTGTAAATATCAATGAGGGGGGAGTGTTGCTGGAATTTCCTCATTCTTGACTGTACAGACAGCAGAACTGGAAGATCTACTTTCTTCAGTTTCTACTAAAACCAGTATTCTGGACGCTGACTGTTTTAAATAAGTGTTGAGCTTAACTGAAGTGTTAGATTTATGAATTGTACATTTTGTGGAACAAAAAGAACCCAATAACATCCATGCTATTCATGGCTAATGTGTCAGGACCTGGTGACATGGATATCATTAGCAATGTATCAGGACCAACAAATGTTGAGAGAGTCCTGGTGCCCATACTGGACAGTTTTGTCCTTGTGACGGGCCTGGTGGGACACATCTTGGTCATCATCGTCATTTGTCGGACACTGAAGAGAGGAAGTTGGCAGACAACAGGGACCAGCCCAGGCAGGGTCCAACAAACAAATGCTAACGAAACAGATATTCTTCTCCTGTCACTAAGTGTAGCTGATCTTATTCTGCTTTTATGCATCCCATTTCATACTGTCGCAATAGCCACCCGCCACTGGACTTTTGGTGACTTCATGTGCAAAGCCGTGAGCTTCCTTGGAGCGTTGTCCACCTCAGCTAGCGCCTTTACATTAGCTACTTTAGCCTTCAGCCGCTATATTATTGTAATTCACCCAACAAAAGCATACCGCTGGCGTAGAGATGGACGTTTGAAAGTGGTCACAGGGCTACTGTGGGTGCCTGCCATTGTGCTAGCAATTCCTCAGTTTGCCTGGCGAACACTGGTCCTGGCATCTCGGCAAGACCTCATATGTTTCAACTTCCTCTCTGATACTGACCAGCTAGCATATGGGGTTTGCCATTTCCTGTTTGCTTTTGCTCTTCCACTATTAGTCATCGTGGTAGCTTATGGGAAAATCTACCACTTCCTGAGAAAAGCCAGACAGGGCCGGACATCCCAAACAGACCGTCTGGAGCACTATCAGACACAGGTGACACACACATCAATTTTACTAGTGTTGGCTTTCGCTTTATGTTGGCTGCCCTCCTACGGCCTCATGTTTGCCCAACTTGCAGATCAGTTTGCGGTGATTGGACCATCACCAAGGTACGGACCTTTTGCTACCTTCGCTCGGGTCATGGCCACTTCTTCCACTGTGGTCAACCCCATCCTGTATGTCTTCATGTCACAAAAGTTCAGGAAGGAACTCAAGGAACTAATGGGCAGAAGAGGTCATGGGGACCAAACGTCTTAAAGACAGTTTCATCATGGACCTGAAACCTGAAAATTGTAAATCATGTAAAGCTACCTGCAATCATCTGAGCAACTGGATTATGTAACCAACAACTTGCACATAAACAGCTTCCTTGTAAACTTGGTTACATTTTTCAAATGACTATATTCATATCATTTGATGATGTCATAAAAACGGCCCATCACCATCTTGGTAGGCAAGCTGCAACTCTGAAGTGCTGAGAGTTTATCTACTGCGAGTCTACATATGAATTTAATATACCGGTGCATCTCAAAAACAGAACATGGTGGAAAAGTTTAGAATTTAATTCAAAAAGGTCCATCATATATTTATTACATATAAAAAGACTTTCAAGCCTTGATACGGTTTGAATAGAAATTAAATCTTGTAATCAGACACTCTGGATTTCTGCTATAATTCATACATCAAAGGGTTGAAATACATGTCGGCTGTGTTCAGACTGAATCTCACATTTAAAAACAAGCTGACAATTGTGTAGAAAATGAATAAAAAAGATGAAAATGTAATTTAAGAGTAGTAAAAAAGCAATTATAGCATCCTGTAGTGTTTGTGATCAGACTCTAGATTAGATTTTGGGTTAGTTTAAAGCTTGTGTAGGGCTGCTTTCTGTCTGAGTTTTTTGAGACCTGGCAAACTGGGACGGGCTTCTTGCATCCCCACACTTCTGTCACTCTGCAATATTGTTCATTATGTTCTGAGTTACGTGAAAAATCTGATTTGAGAACCCAGAGCATCTGGACTCAGACAGATCTGTACAAATCTGATTGTAATTGCATTTCAAACCTCCTCCAAATGCAGTTTGGATCAAATTTCATATGGTTCATGGCTGCCCAGACCCAAAAAATGTAATCTGGATACAATCTATACAGTAATAAAATCTGATTTGGGCTTGCTTAACATAGCCTAAGTCACTTTACATGTAATGAATATAAAATATGACAGCTGGACGTGTAGCATGCATTTAATTTAACTAAAAAACTCAAATGGAACTTTTTCACAGTATTTAAATTTTTTTGAGATGCACTAGTCTTACAGCAGACCTCATCCATCAAAAGCTGTCACTGAAACATCATCACTAGATGTCTGCATAAAGCAGGTGGTTTGGTCATAACTCTGTGTGGAGAAGCAGCATTTTCTTGTCCACCTCCTCTCAAAGGTGGGTAGAGTAGCCAAAAAACTGAAATCAAGTGACAACCACATGTGTGTTAGTAATTCAGTATAAATGTTTAGCAAACACAGACAATACCTGCGGTGACCATTCCCAAAAATGACTGAAATAAAACAACTTATTCAAGATTATATCTTACAACAAACCTCCCACGATGCAGCTGAACACACCTGAACCAGCCCACCACAAAGGTGACTATGACATCATCAGAATACGAAGACTGCACTGTACATGGAGTGAAGTAAAGTCTGACTGATTGTCACAGGGATCAACTTTATGGGTTAAGAAATGTTTATTGGTAATTAGTCCTCTTTCCTGTTTCTTGGAGTTTTCCTTTTGATACTGTAATGGAAATCTCTTGCTTACATCATAAAAAATCACTCTGAATAACAGAGTTTTGGAGGAAGTTAGAGGCTCTCATATTGTTGAATGTAAAATGTATAACTGATGACAGAAAAAGGGGAAAAGTCTTTAGGTCAAGTTCACAAATCTATAAGAACACAATCACCCTCCACTGCAGAGGTGTGTCTGTCAGCAGGGAAAAAGCAGCCGGTTCTCATCCTTCAGGCTCTTTTCTTCAACACTACCCTTAGAGAGAGACTGACCCGTTTGTTTTCACATGACTCAAAAGAACTAGGCTGGAGTTCAGCTGCCCCTCCTTCTTATGTTTGTGTGTCTGTCTGACAAAACAGCTCCTGTGGCTTTGAGTAAGACTCGCTCCAGCTGTGTGGTTATGATGATGATGATGATGATGATGGAGGAGGGCAAAGTTCTTATACAAAGGATGTGAACTGTGTATGTGCATCTGGATAGAGAATTTTAGACAAATTCAAAGGTACTGTTTGGTACGTCTGAAAACATTCAGATCATCATGTAAAGGTCCTTGTAGCTGTCAAACGCAGTTTTCTTTATTTTAGAATAATATTGTCATGAGTCGACCAAGCTGGGCAAAAACAACAAAGTAAACAAACACATCATGAACACAAAGATGATTTGGAAAGTGGTTCATCATTTCTAAAAGAATGCATTGGGGGTGTTAAAATGTGTATATCATAACTACAGAAACTGTACACACAGTGCTACTGAATATATACTGTACACAACAGAAGACATAGCACATAAAACGTGGTGGTGCATAAAGAGAAAGAGAAGCAGAAATGAACGACATGGCCGGGGGTATGACTGGTTGAATGATGGTATAATACTATAGTAAAACCATTATGTATTTTTGGACACTGCCATGATGTATTAAAAGTTCTACAATGTTAGTGCTACAGTAATGCACCTCACATTACCAAAGCAATACAGTTAACAGTATTTACTCTATGATAAAAGCTGTATTATATGTAGTATTGCCATTGTAGTGCCATGATACTACCATCATGTTACAGTACAAAAAACTCTGGTTCTACCATGCTGGTATAAATACAGTACTACAATGTACTTACTAATACTATTTACTTAAAAAATTAGCATCACCATTATAACACCATACTACCACCATCATATTAGTTTATAAAAATGCCTCGGTCTACCACAAACGTGGTACGATAATGCTAACGCTACAGTAATGCAACTCACTTTACCAAACTAATAGTATTTAATATGGTAAAATGAGTTTTATTACTGTAGTATTCTCACAGTACATGGTACTAGTCATAGCAGTGTCCAAAAAGACTGTACTTCAGTGCTACAGTAATAAAACTAGTTCTATCATATCTTATGTTATCTTAGTTATTATGGTGACTGGAGTGGATAGTACTGATGATGATGGTATAATGATGGTACTTTTTTTGGTAAGTGGATTAAAATTCAAGCACATGCCTCAGTTTGACAGAATATAGCAGGCCGCAGGTAGACGAGATAATGTCAGAATCAGTAAAAAACTGTAAGGCATACAAGCTTGTTTGTCACTTACTCTCAACAACTGTCTTCCGATCTGAGCCATCATCATTTATCTGCTGGATGTTTCCAAAGTGGATATCACTGTAAAAGATCCTGTTGGCTCCTTTGCCTCCTCCACCGCGGTAGTCAAAGGTCAATGCAATTACATTCTTCATGTGGTCTGGGTCTTCGAACGGCTTAATTGGGGCGTTTAAGTTGTTCTCGTCCGACAAGTGCACACTCTTTAGTATCGTTCGCTCAGAATAGAGGAGGTATCCATCATAGTCACGGCAGCTTTGACCATCTTCAGTCAGCATACCATGGGCACAGGCGCACGTCCGCTGTCTGTTGCCACGATAAAGGCAGAGCTGCTGGCAGCCACCATTGTTGACCTTACATATGTTTGTTCCTAAAAATAAGAAAATGTGCATCATTGAACCAGAATTAATTCAACTGTTGTTTCATATTTATTATTGCAATGCTCTAAGCAAATCTCTGCATCTTCAAAACACTGAGAACTGATCCAATAATAACTACACAGTTCATTTTACTACATAACTGCCTACATGAGAATATGTAAAGCTGTCAGGCTTTCTTAGCACATACCTTGCTGCCGGGCTCTGTTGAAGACCTTGATGTCCTTCAGCTGGACTCCAAGACCTGTCCTCAGAGTGACAGAGTCTGTGGCATTATGTTTATTACCTCTTTTTATAGAGCCATTAGAGTGGGTACTAATACACACACAAACAAACAAAATGTGTCAGTGATCATTAATGACAAAACAATGGACAACAATAACTCTGACTATGAAAGTAATCTTGGATTGGGTTACATTTACATGAGGTCCTTTTGGTAATTTCTTATTTTACAGAAGCTTCTTGCTGATTTATTTACCGCCCAGTCCATCATTTCAGAGAAAATTACAGGCTGAATTATTTACAGTTTTTTTTTTTTTTAGTTAACTCACATCTGATCATTTTAGTACTGTGTGGATGTAAATCTCAGTGATTAAGGTAATGATTTCTGGCTGCTGTTACTAGCTGAGTTTAGTCTTATTATATGAAAAACCTTCATAAATCATAAATCCAAAGTATTAATGCTTTCAAAGAGTCATATAATAATCTACCTCAACTGGATGGAAGATTTTCGACTCAATATGCTAATCGTGAGAGTACTATGTGGAGGAAAAATAAACTAAAATCTATAAGAAGAGATTCCGGGGCTCACACAGGAGTGTTATATAATAAAACAGGTTGTTTCATGGATTATAATTGCAGCTACAAATGAACTGTAATGATAATATCATGTAAGCAGACAAACAGGACTGTAAACATTCAACCTCCCAGAATTTTATTACCGTCCGGACTTTTAACAGAGGAAAAGTGTAACATGTTAGTAACAGACATCCTCCTGATAAACTGTCAACAAAGGTCCAAATGTCAGCTATAAAAAAGAGTAAATGTGTGCTGGCCCTGACCTGGGGACAAGCACTAAACACGTTACAGAACGCAAAAACAAACACCACTGACCGATCACTCCAGTATATGTAGCCGTCAAACACAGAGACGGAGAACATGTCCATATTGTTGCTGGCCAGCACCAGCTCTCTGTTCTCTCCAGTCTCCAAGTTAATGCGCTCGATTTTATCAGTGCGCGCATCACACCAGTACAGCAGACCGTCCTGCAGAAAACATATATTATAATCACTTCTCCCCTCAGATGTCTGATTAGGCCCATCACTACTGACAATGTTAGTATTCAGGTGATCTATTAGTGATTCTGAAGTTCAAATGCAAAACATTATTTATTCACTACCTTCTTACAATTAGAATGTGAATATACCATTAAGTCTACAAAGACTCGAATAAATAAATAATAAAAATAATCTAAAATAATGTGGTTGCAAAAATATGGACATATTCTTGTAATTGGGGTGTGGCTATGTTTCATTCAGACTCATGTTAAATAATAGTTAATAGTCAACTGCCATCATTTAATGTCTCATTCTGTCCAAAACAGATGATTTCTTGCACTTGCTGGTTGTGCAGTACATGTGCCAACAACCTCATAAATTCTTCATATGTCTGAGTGTGCGGTGGCCAGACAAAGAAAAACATACAGGCTCAGCTATATATTCCCAAAATCATGTGGGGAAAACCATCATTCAACAGCCAACACTGCATCACCAAAAGAACAGCAGACCCACAGCGAAGTGTGGTGGAGAAGGTGGGTCATGCAGCAAGACAACGACCCTAAACACACAAGTCGTTCTACCAAAGAACGTTTAAAGAACAGTTACTGAAACGTTTAGTTACAGTTATTGTTGTAAAGGGGGGTCACAGCAGATACTGAAAGTAAAGGTTCTCATACTTTTACCTCTCACAGATATGTCACATTGGATCATTTTCCTCAATAAATAAATGAGCAAGTCTAATATTTGTGTCTCATTTGTTTAACTGGGTTCTATTTATCTACTTTTAGGACTTGTGTGAACATCTGATGATGTTTTAGGTCATATTTATGCAGAAATATAGAACATTCTAAAGGGTTCACAAACTTTCAAACACTGTTGCAACTGTAGTCACAGGAGTATCAAGCTGCTTGGAGATGGTCTTACAGCCTTTGTGCTTGTCTGTAATTGTTCTAATCTCCTGAGACATCTCTGCTTAGCTTTCTGTGGTCCATGTTCTGTGGTCCATGATGCCAAACAGCACAGTTAGTATTTTTCACTCTTTAAACAGACACACTGCCTGATTAAAGTGTGAAGACACCTGTGAAGCTAATAAAACTCAACACACAGACATTAATGTCCACATAACTACAACACAAGTGAGTACACCTCACACTGAACATGTCCACATTGTGCACACAGTGTCAGTATTTAGCGTGACCACCATTATTATTATTATTATTATTATTATTATTATTATTATTATTATTAAGAATTGATTCTTTTCATTATAACAAAATAAATCTTACATACAGAACAAATAAATATATAGAAAAATACAAATCACAAAAAATTAAAGGCAGCATAAAGAAGAAAATTCTTATATCTGCCCCTTTTATCCCCCCCAAGAGTAAATTCAAAAGATAGTAATTTACCAGAAACAAAACTAAACAAAAACAAAAATAAACAAAAACATTGAATCATTCTCGAACAACAGTTCATATAGATTATCTATCTATTTGGCATAAAATTCACCAGAGCTGCACAGGTTCCTACTGGAATCCTCTTCCAGTCCTCCATGATGACATCATGGATCAGTTGGATGTTCAGCAGCTTGCGCTCCTCCACCTTCCACTTGATGATGGCCCACAGGTGCTCAATTGGGTTTAGGTCTCGAAACATACTTGGCCAGTACATCACCTTTAGCTTCAGCTTCCTCAGCAAGGCAGCTGTCATCTTGGAGATGTGTTTGGGGTCGTTATGTTGGAAACTGTTGGTGCTCTATCACAGTATCAGATGAATTCATGTATCCTTGAATGAACCACCCTCATATGTTTTTTTTAAGCCAACCTCTGGATGTGATGCGGAACACGTGGACTCAACTTTTTTTGTCGACCCTGGCGAGGCCTGTACTGAGTAGAACCCGTCCTGGATAACTGCTGTGTGAGCTTGGCTTGGTGCTGTAGCTCAGTTTCAGGGTGTTAGGATCTTCTTATAGCTGAGATCATCTTTGTGAAGAGACACAATTCTATTTCTCACATCCTCAGAAAGTTCATTGCCATGAGGTGCCATGCTGAGTATCCAGTGGCAAGTGTGAGAAAACTGTACCCAAAGCACCAAATTTAACAGCCCTGCTCCGCATTCACACCTGATACCTTGTAACTCTGAGTCACGTGACACCAGGGAGGGACATCAGCACAATTAGACACAATGTGGAACTGTTCAGTGTGAGGTGTACTCACTTGTGTTACAGCTATGTGGACATTAGTGTCCGCGTGTTGAGTTCTGTTCAGAAGACAGTAAATCTGTACTGTTAGACAAGCTGTACACTGACTACTCTCAGTTATACGTTACACATACACACACATATATATTACTGCATTATTATAATGCATGAATCCTCAGGAATTCATTTGAAAAAGAAAACCTTGTTTAGACAGATTTATTGAGCAACAGAGGTAATGAAGTAAGTGCACAAGCGTAGTTTACATAATGAGTGTGGGCCCTTAGGAGAAGTTTTAAACAATTACTTTTTACCTCCAACAGTCAAAC
>BRDA01003022.1:20045-37511 GCA_036984385.1 Crenuchus spilurus | reverse complement strand
TGCCCTATCAGAGCCATCCAGACGGGATCTCTCAATACGTGGATACTGACCCCACTCGGTCCAGAACAGATAACTGGAAAGACACAAAATGAGTGAGATAAAGTCATTCTGCATATTTACTGATGTGTAAGGGCCGTAAGAATGAAAGGATGAAAGAAAGCACACCCTTTCTCAGGATGGATAGCAATGGCTCGGGGTTTGTCTAGCCCTTGTGAAATGACCACATAACGGAAAGAGCCATTTAGCCTGGCGACTTCAATCACATCAAAGCCTTGGTCGGTCCAGTAGATGTTCCCTACAAGAACCAGGAAAGAAAAAAGACTGAAGTACAATCCCTGAGAAAAAGAGAAGCAAGCTTTGGAAGTCTTTATGTAATCAATGTTTGTATAGTGATCATCAGGGCTATTTAGTCTTATCGTCAAAGATAAGGCATCCAAACCTTACACTATGACACACTTCAGTGGTCAGATAAGCATTTCCAAGAAACAAAGAGGAATTATCAAAGGGGTGTGTGCACATAAATCAAACCTGCAATCCAGTCCACAGCTATGCCCTCCACTCTGCCGATGCCATTGGTTACCACATCTTCTCTCCAGGTCTGATCTCTCTTTGCCCTGCTGATGGTACTCAGGCCCATGTCCACCCAGTAGATTGTGTCATTGTCTTGGACACACACACACACACACAAACACACATGCAATCAACATTAGAGAGCAACCTTTAACTTCCTAGATGTCGAGGTTGCAGGGCAGTCCTGAATGAAAGGGTCTAAACAGGAGTAAGAGAGCAGTGTTCTAAAGATATTTGTGTAGCACATTATATATACAGTTACACTGGAAAAAGAACACTGATCAAAATTAGAGAACACTTTCAGGTCCCTCACAGTCACTGGTGTTAACCTGACACCTGATGACTTCTTATCTGACACCCTGTTTAACTGGCAGCTAACTGTCCAGTTTTCACCGACATTGTAAGATGGTGAGCTGCTCTAACGTGACTGAAACCCTCCGGCAGCAGGTTGTCCAGATGAGGAACAAAGGGATGATCCTCTGAGCCATAACAAGAGAAGCTGGCTGCTCCAAATCTGTGATTTCTAGAATACTAATAATAATAATTCTAGTTTCTTCAACACTGCAGCCGGGAACTGTTCACCAGTTCAGCAGTGAACAGGGTAATGAGCCGTGTGAGAGACTAGTGATGTGCTGAAGTCCTGCAGAGTCACAGTCTGTACACTTCTACTAACTGTTGACTGTTGTAACGCTCAGAAAGTGTATTCGTCATCTTTCTCTCAGCACTGCTGTTCTCTAACGTTGATCATTGTGTTCTCTGCTAAGTGAAGGCTTTTTGTTGATGTCTTGGTAAAACACTGTCCTAGCAGCATAGACAGCCACAGCAAACATTCATTCAAATGTTGAGCAATGAAGATTACATCCAGTGTTCAGAAATTGTTCTCTAATGTTGATCTCCAGTGTGTGTGTAGCATATATTGTACGTATACATAATCCAGTATATTAAATACTGTTAAAATGTTCATGTTACATTAGCATGCCACTCACCAGCATGGAAGTCAATGCCCACTGCCAAAGAGGACCCTGACACTGGCACCAGAGCATCTGACTTGTCTGCAGGGTCAAGTGGAATGCCTCTGATGCCCTCATGTACAGAGTACAACAGAAAGGAGCCCACACCTTTACACAAACAGCAGATTTACACTGTAAGAATCCTCACTCTATTAACATTTGTACAACAATGAAAACATCTTCTCAAGACTATTTCCTTTCAAATCAGTGATCTACACAAGAAACATGTGTTTTAATAACGAGCATTCAACAAAATGTTCTCCATTCTTTTCATGTTCATGCTGAGCCTGAGAGTTCTGCTGTGTTGTGTGTGCAGAACTTTAATAATCTGGCTATACAGTGATAGTCGTTATACAGTGTTGTACTGTACTTATATACTTATAAGTGAACAAGAACAACTCAAGCCTGACTTTAAGCAATTCCCAAAATGGCATCTGGTGTTTGTGTATGTTTGTAATCAGTATGTATGAGGATGGGGATGAGTGTGTATGAGCAGTGTGTTCTGGACATTCTTAAGTGTACACTGTTCTTTATTAAATATGATGAAGGCTTCCCTGCACTGGTTCACCAAATACATAATGTCTGATGCAATGTCACTAATGATGTATCCCTCATGTTGAAGTGGTAGCGTACTGGTCTAACATTACTCAGGTAGTTTAATCAAAGTGTGATTAAAAGAAAGACGAATATGCAGACGTTTGTGTTGTCCGAGATGAAATCAGAGTTGACAACCAAATAACATTTCACAGCTGACCTTTAACAATCATCTCACTCATTAAAGCACCGCTAACATCAGAGTTAACTACCGCACTTATACAGGGTGTCCCTTTGGCTTCTTTACCCAAACAATTATTAATACGTTTAATACTAATGAAGCTATGGTGATGAAATTTGGACTAAATACACACCAGTCTGTGTGAAAAAGACTGAGGTTAAAACATGTGCTGAAAACGTCCCCCACCAGCGTCCAAGTACACCCAACACTCCATGTAGTGAAAGCTCAACCACCAATAAAGGTTTTCCACCAATAACCCCATTGTTTCCAAACTGTTTCAGGAGCATCAGACTGGTTACACTGGAACTTACAGCTTCTGAACTGAGTGCAGTATGTTCGCACATGAACAGTTCCTCTTGTACTCTGCACTGAGACATCATGTTCAGATCTCTGCACAGTTCTCAGAGTGAAATAACCAGCGTCCCGCGCTGTGTCCACAAGGATAACAGAGCGCTTTCTCACTGCAGTGGAAGGTGACTGATGGAGATGGCTGGACAGGCACTTGGCCACAGATTTTAGTTGTCTTTTTCACACAGACTGAGGTATAATTAGTCCAAATTGCATCACCATACCTTCATTAGTACTGACCTTATCCACACTTGTTTGGGTAAAGAAGGAAATGGGACACCCTGTAAAAACTGTATAAAATATAGTAACAATACCAGTCTTATATAAGTGACAACATGTTGCTATTGGTCATGTGTGTGTGGCGTTACCCTCGCAGGACTGCTGTCCACTCCTCAGGCTGTAGCCAGCAGTGCACATGCAGGCCCGTGAAGTTGGAGAGGTAGGCAGGCACAGCTGAGAACAGTCTCCATTATTATTACTGCATAGGTTGGAGCCTAAAAACGAGTCAATCAAAGAATCAAGGAAGATACAATAAGAAAATACTTAATATTTAAACACCTTAACCTTGTTTTACTGAGTGCATCACTGTCCTTTTGAGGTTCTCACACTTTGAAGTGTCCCCACTGTGGGGCTAATAAAAGACTGTCTTATACCCTCATTTTATTATCAGACTGATACTTCTAACCGTGATCACCAAACTTGGCAATTTAACTGTAAGTTTTGATATACATTATGGTTATAAAGTACTGATGCATGAGTCCACACACACACACACACACACACACACCTGTTTGTACAGTCTCATTGTAGATCTTCATGTGCATCATGGGTGAGGTGCTGTTTCGCAGAACTTTCCAGTTTCCTCCATCACTCTTATCACACGTGCCAATCTGATCTGTCCCCTGATCTGCCCACCACAGCTTACCACCTAGACATGAAACCAAGTACACAACCTCAGAGAAGACACCAAGACACTGTTTAATCCTTAAGACCTGCAGCTACGGCCAGTAAACCAGGCAGTAGTTATTTCTCACTGTTCGCTGATATACACAGACATCCTTCAGAAAAGCAATCAACTAATAGAACATTCATACCCAGAAGAAACAGGTACGTGTTTGTGTATAAATGTGTATCTTATATGTGTTGGTAGGGATGATAAAATGCCTCATTATGAAGTATAAAATGAAGTGCCTTCATAGGATGACATTTAAAGAGTAATGATGCATATCATAATGATTACATTATATTATATTATGCATTATGAGACTCATAATACTCAAAGTACAGAATACAACCTACATGTAAAGGCATCTACACACTGCACAAGTACTAATACATGTTAACGGACACAGTGATTTACAGTGATCATCATTAATACAGTGATCTGTCTCTCTGTCTGTCTATCATGAACGATACACTAATACAGGGTACAGCCTCTCTTTGCCCTCTTCCTCAATTCTTTGTGCTTTGGATTCCACAAGATGATGGAAACATTCCGGTCTGATTCTGCTCTGTCCACATGAAATTCCTACAGATTCTGTCAGGTGTGCTTCCGTCCATGTGACCAAGAATGCATGCTTTTGTCACCAAATTCACTTTACCATCTATGCATCTGAGCAGAACACGAGATTCATCCACTCCAGTTTTCCAGGCTTCAGTTGTCCATTTTAGGAAGCTTGTGCCCACTGCAGCCTCAGTTTTCCGTTCTTGGTCGACTCTAGATAGTCTTCTTCCGTTGTAGTCTATCTGCCTCAACATATCTACCATTTACCCCATGTTGTGCATTCAGAGATGCACAATTCACACAGAGACTTTTTGTTTAAATCAATCTGGTGATTCCCTCATCAACATTCACTTTCAACAAAGCATTCCCATCTACTGCATGTTTCTGTCTATTGCACTTGAATTCCATTCTCATTTCGATTTGTACATTGACATAATAGTCATTTTGTACACTTGCATCTTAATTCTTTTCTGTAGCACAAAGAATTAAAGCCAATTCATGTATTTTCATTATTCCTTCCAAATATGAAACACAGTAACACTATTCATGTTATACCCATTAGAGCCAGAGCAGAGGCCTTGGTCAGTTTGCCCTTCACTCCCTCCAGTACTTCCAGTCCAGTGCCGTCCAGCCTGCAGCGGTTGATGGTGCTGTTGCCAGAGCTGACCCAGTACAAGTGGCTCTCATCAAAGTCAATGGCCAAGCCTGGAGCATTGAACAGGTGAAATAAATAAATATCCCAGCTTAATCTCAAAAGGCCATGTGTAGAGAATGTAAAGCACTACTTATAAATAAGGGCTAGTTCAGGAAATAGAGAATGCACTACATAAGGAGAGGGAAGTACCTGAGAATCAAGAAAGACCATAAATAAAGAAAAAGTCATGAACTCAAAGAAGACTAGAAGCTTTTAGGGCAAATTTAAAACAATTCATTTGAAATAACAGGTCAAGTAAAGGCATAACAATCACCAAAGGTACAGGCTGTCTTCTGTTAAGCAGGTGCAGAGAAAGGACAGAGAACCTGTACAGCATCAAACTTTAAACTCACTCAAAGTGGCTAAAACACACTTGAGAGAAAAACTCTACAAGACTATAAGATACAAGACTAATATGTAAATGGTTTTAAGACAGGAAAATTACACAGTCATATCAGAATATTATGACCAGCCCGGGTTTGGTATGAACATGGCCTGTGATGTCACAAATGTTAATATGGTATCAAGTGAAAGCTAGTTGCAAGGTTGAAACCACTAACTGGGATATTTTAGAACTGTTGCGGTGAAATTGGGCTGAGATTAGACTTCTAGTACACTGAGTGATTCCCAACAGCATACCAGTGACGACCCACAGGCCAATGATGCCAGATGAGTCAATCAATGCCCCACAGTGGAGCAGTTACCTTCTATAATGAACACAGGAGCAGTGAGGAGTGTCAGGAATCACCACTGAGCAAACACTCTAAGCCAAGGGTGTCAGTCCCACTGTTAGGTAGGTGGTCATAATATTCTGATGTGAATGTGTATGTACCTTTAAGGTCTCTTGTAAATATAAACAAGACTACAAACACTCAATTTAATACACAGGTTAAGTATAAATATGGTAGAGCAACAACATGCAAATCACGTCATCCTGAGTATGCAAGAAGATTCAAACATTCAGACATTCAGGCAGTTTGCACCTACAGAAGTATATCTGAAAGACTATACACATCGATATGAGTCCACATAGCTAAAGAAATCAGTTCTTCACTGCAGTAACGTGGAAAACATCACCTACCCACTGGTAATTTCTGGTTGGTGAAGAGGATGCTGCGATTACTGCCATCTGTGTTGGCTATACTGATGTTGTCTCCATCTGTCCAGTACAGCTTCCTAAAAAATACACACATCACACAGCTGAGAACAATGCTGTTCACTGAAGATGATCAATCATCACATGAGACACTGTGCATCAATCTGGAAAATAACCTCCTGTGCTTCAAGCTCAACAACATTTCTCTCCTCTGTGGGCATCTAAACAGTTACTCAAGTCTGCATAAAAGGATCAACGCAGGCTGAGCACATAACATTCATCTCTCAGGTCACTTCACAACACAGCTTTACTCTGCTTCCTATCAACATGGTGGAAGGATGAACTGGCAGCACAAACCAGAACACTATAATACACACATTAAGCTGTCAGTTTTCTACTCTGATGCAGGTCCTCCCTTTTCACGGCGCGTGAGAAAGTTGAGCCAAACCAAAAAGGAATCACCAAAGTGTGAAATAGTGAAATATGCACACAGTGTAATGCTTTTCCATGATAACCTGCAGAATTTGTGGTAAAAGAAAAAACACTTTTACATTATTTTCACATTACCTGACCTCTTCATAAACATCATACAGGCTGTCCAGCCCAACACTCACTCACGGGGAGCGGGCACCCTCTGCCAAGTGCAGTGCCAGTGTCTGTAGTTTGCTGCTCAGGTACGACGAAGGTTTGTGAGATAGAAAGGGAAGAGGAGGGAATGCGAGTGGGGCTGCCCCCCCATGTTATCAAGAACAGCATAAAAACACCTGTGCTACAGAAATCTTTAATTGTGCTGCTTCTGTTATAAAAAATACATTTTATTACCTGTGATATCACACAGCCCCCCAAAAGCCCCCCAAAAGAGGCCATATCACAAGAACATTGTCTTGTTCGTTATGCTGGTTTGTGCCAATGTTTAAGTTTCCATAACTAGCTGAAACTTGTGAATTAAAACAGCATAATTAAAAATTAAAACAGACGAGTCACTTCTCTCCAATGCCATCTGTCTCTGGTTGCTTGTAGCAGGCTAGCACCTGATAATCCAGTCCATGTCTTGATGTTATCCATCCAGGTTATTCTTGGTCTTCCACGTCTTCTGACTCCCTCCACTAGTCCAGTCATAACACTTCCTTCAATGCTCTCATGTGCTGCCTCATCACATGACCAAAGTAACGTAACTTGTGGGATTTAACGTGCATCAGTAACTCCTTTTGAGTTCTAGCATCTCATAGACTTGCTCAGTGGTCATCATCTTCATCCATGAGATCTTCAGCAACTTCCTGATGCACTTGTTCTTAAAAGCCTGAATACGTCTTTCTTCCTCTTTCTTCAGTGTCCAGGCTTCACATCCATATGTAGCTACTGGCTAAATAAAACACTTATAAATAAATGTTATTAAATTTAAGGGTGCAAACGGAATGTAAACAAACGTGTGTGACGTCACAAGTAATGCATATAATGCAACATATTTTTAATGTCTCTGACACGGAAGCAACACAAACCAGCACAAACGTTGGGGGGGGCTTGAGGTTGTTTGGTGATGCGTGTGGTGAGGTAGGGGGGGAGGGGGTCCTGGGGAGGGCTTGTTCACCCAGGATGCCAAACAGCCTAGGACCGCCCCTGCCTGACCTCTTTACTGAAAAACAATACATGAGGCTTTGCATTTTAAAAACAATACACCTTTAACACAGTCAAGCTCAGCTGTACTGTAATCAACGGTGTCAACATAAATCACATGACTGTGTTTCATAAAGCAGCACAGCTGAATACAAGCAATGAAATGTAATCCCTGTCCAATCAAAGTCCTCTGCTAAATTTGGGGCATGGTCCATGTACAGACCATCAATTACTACAACACACTGCAGAGAGACGTCCATCCTTTAGTTACTTTATCTACAGAATCACTGAAAAAATGTCAGAGAAAGACAGTCTGACCAGTTTATTCCATCTTAACGGTCTGGAACAAACATGTTCATAATCTATGATGAGCGAAATTTGTCATTTTCTCGATGGTGGCATGAAAAGTATATTGTGCACTGTATGTCACATTTTTACACTCTTTTCAACTAATTCTGCTCCTCCTTTCTTTCCCAACAGTTCTGCTGACAAAAATACACTGAATCCCAATGAAATGACAGATTTTTTCTTCATTTGTGCCAAACAGTCTGTCTCTAGTATGCCTGTGTGGGTGTGGGTGTGTTCTGATGGGTTGCATTTGACTTCAACCCTCTTTATTTCCTGCAACATAGCGAGTCAATTCAACAGCCGACTTTCTTGACTCATTATGTCCTTAAATAAAATATCTGAAAACAAGTCTGTTTATGTCTGTTTTGCACAACAAGCTCTTCCATATAGAAGCTAAAGCAGCTGAAGTTCATTTTAGCTTGAGTCATAAGACCCACAAGAGAAATGTGTCATCTTCTAGATGTGGTGAGGAAAAATATTGATACCACTTCCTAAGACTCCTGCATTCAAAATGCAATACATATGAATGTTTAATGCATGACCTGGAATGTATACAGTAATAATACCTTATAATGCCTGTATAATTACTCATAAGTACTTATAGCTTCATACAGAAGACTTTATAAAGAGTGATAAGACTTCATTATAATATCCATTCAGAAAAACTTTACACATACTAAAGCTGTAATGCACTGTAAACACTGTAAAGTAAAGCAGGTCACATAATGCCTTATAGAGGGTTTTTATTACACAGACAAATACAACCCCAAATGCAAAAACAGTTGGGACACTGTGTAAAATGTAAATAAAAGTAGAATGCAGTGATTTGTGAAATCTCATGGACTCGTATTTTAAATGAGTTTTGGCTGAAAGAAAATTCTGGTGTTTATAAATGATACAGCTTTAACCTGAATCTGTGGACTGCATGGAAAACTGTATTCAGCTGTGTGACATTCATTCAGTAAGTGTTCATAAGCGCCCGAACATCACAAGCATCTAATACTGACGGACAGCCTCGTCACTTGCGACCAGGAATTTCTCCAGATTGTCCCAATGTTTTTGGCAACCCAACCTCCATCTGTGCTCGACACTGCTGCTCAACCAAGTCCCATCTCTAACGTTTGCATTACATTAAACTTTTGTTTTCAATCTTATATACTATCTCTGCTGGGTCATATTTGACTTTTTATGCTCACTAATAATTTTTTACACTGTTTACAGATTTTCTTATTGCTCTACTGATCCCAGAAAGTAAGTAAGTACCCATGTAATTATGGCTGGAGCTGAGCTCTGTGTGTTCAGAGTACGGAAGAGTGTGTCCACCATTAGTGTTAATGATAATGACAGTATTTGTACCAACTGTCAGCTAGTTAGCTCTCTGGTGAGCAGGTGGACAGTTATTAAGAGATAGAGACCAAGGACTAGTACCCCTGGGTGCCTTCAGCAGAATTAGCACCCCCTCAACTCCGGCTTTAGAGCCCCCACAGTGGGGCAAAAGGGTGAAGTGTCTGCTGAAAAACTAAGGCTAAAGCTAGTCCCCCTGAACACTGCTATCCACTCATTCATGTGTCAAACACAATTTGTAGTTATTTGGCCTCGAGCTGAAGCTATCTATAAAAATCAGGTATATCTTCATCTACTTTTTAAATTCTGATGGAAAATGTGATTATTCTTGTTCAGTGCATTGGTATAAACACATCTGTAAATACAAGTCTGCTTTGAAATTTTCTAACTAGTCTCTTTTGCCCAATCTTGTCCAGCATGACCTTGTTACAATCTCCTGAGTCTAGAAGTAAATATTTTATTAAAAAATGTGTCTTCTAACTGTTTGACAACGTATGCATTAGATCTGATTCTGATTCTTGTTTCTTAAGCAACTTTAGGCCTCATATTGTGAGGTACTTCTTTCTGTCTACTGCAATGATCTGAAATATGTATTCTGACTTCATGAAAGTTTCTGCCTTCAGTCTGATTTTTGTGTTAACCCTCTGGAGTCGGCTCTCCCGCTGCCTGCAAATTAACAAAATTCTGCAAAAACACTTAAATAACAGATTTTATCCTAGAAATAAAACTAAACATACCCCAGAAAAGTCTAATTTTCAAATATATAAAGCTTGAATCTAAATATATTTTTAGGTTATTGTGAGAGAAGCATGATTAAGCACTGACACATTGTTCAACATGGACAAGTCCAATGAGAAGTGTTATATTTGGAGAAAGTAAAACACGTCATTAATGCATAACAACATCTCATTTAAGAAACACTGTGGAGGTAGTACCATGGTTTGGGCATGATTCACAGCATCAGGGTCAGGACAGCTTGCCATCATTGATGGAACAATTAATTCTGAATGATACCACCAAATTGTAAAGGTGTCTGTGAGCTGAATCTCAAGACAACAACCATGTTACTACCAAAAAGAATGGCTACAGAAGAAAAAAGTTCATGTCTTTTGAATGGCCACGTCCTGACCTCAACCCAACAGAAATACTATGGAAGTACCTGAAGCAAGAAGTTAATGAATTCCTCCCAAGCTTATGTGCAGAATTGAACAACAATTACCAGAATCATTTTATTATTGCAGTTACTTCTGCACAAGCGGGTCAACACCAGATGCTGAAAGAAAAGGTTCACATACTTTTGCCACTCACAGACATGTAATACTGGATCTTCAATAAATGACCATGTCTTATTTGGTTCTCTTTATCTACTTGTAGCACTGCGACAGTCTGATGAAGTTTTAAGTCAAATTTATGGAGAAATATGGAAAAGTCTAGAGATTCGCAAACTTTCAAGCACACTGTATATTTGCCAGCTGTAGTTAAAAACAAAAAATGAATTCTAAACTTAAATCCCCTCAAAACTTCACTCAACTGTGTTCAACAGCAGCGTTGTCACAGTATGACTTCATAACAGTATTATACACTATGACTGACATTTAACCAGACCTAAAAACATTCATATATTCCTCATATGCAAGATCAATTTCAGTGCTTGTTTTAATTTGACTGCACTGAAAAGTCAACACTCACAGAGTGAAAGTGCTTATAATATGGTGCAGGTCACAATTTCATAAACTAGGCACTATTGTGCCATCTGTAAACTATGATAAATTCAGCTTATAAATAAAGACTGAATAGAAAAGTCTAGACATGGGTAGTATTTTCTGTAACAAGACAATATTTCTTATCTCTCTCTCTCTCTCTCTCTCTACATATATATATATATATATATATATTTTAGTTTTTTTTTTTTTTTTAGTTTTTTATGTTTATGACATTTAAAAGTTATTACTGCTTTTTACTTTCCCATATAAGTCCACATTTTGTTTTATTTTGACAATGTCAGTATATATTTATGAGACAGAAGTTGCTCACCCCAGTACTGGATGCACCACAAGGCAGTGTGGTTTGTCCAGGCCCTGGATGACTGCGTTTTTAAAGGAGCCATCTAGTCTGGCCACGTTGATTTGTTTCTTATTAGTGTCATAGCTGGTCCAGAACAGGTTACGAGACACCCAATCAACAGCCAGTCCATGAACATTTGGCAGGTCTGCATGGAGGGAGGGAGAGAAAAAGAGATATAACTTCATACACAAACTCAAATCAATAATTAAAAACAGAAATCAAGTACATTTTCTGATCAATATATTCTGCCTATTTAAAACCTTCTAATACCCATTATACAGAACATAATGTAAACATGCCACTGTTAACACTGTTTGTGACTCAATCTGACATCAAGGACAGTGAATTTGAACAATAAAACTGACACATACCAGCAGACACCACCGTCTCGATGCCTGTGCCATTGACAAAAGCCCTCTTGATAGTTTGTGTGCGCAGGTCTGACCAGTAGATTCGTTGCTCCAGTGCATCATAGTCAACAACTGTTACGTTGTCAATGTCAGGAACAGTGAAGGAGATGATGTAGTTGTAGTAAGGATTATAAATATCCACACCTCGAATCTCAATTTGACGAGCATACAGCAGGAATTGACGGGACTCTGAAAAGGATATATGATTATTGATGAGTTATTAAGCTGGACTGTTTTTATTTTAAGCAGAAAAAATGGGATTCCTTACACTTTTAGTCATTTCCTTATTCTTATGCGGCTTTCTGCTGGTGGGGGAGGGCTGCTCTCCCTTGATTTGGTAATGTAAATCCCCGTCTGTGGGGCTTTCTGTTGGTGGGGTGGGCACCTGTTTATTGTTTCGTCATCAGCTGACATAGACTGCAGCTGTGACTTGCTTATTTCAAGACTTTATATTACATGCTTGACATCACTGCCTTTGCCTGTGCAGGTCAGACTCTGCCGGTAACTAGTGGTAATTTTCTCCAAGGTGTTTATTAAATCCTCAGTGTCACTGTTGGAGTAAAAATAGTGCACCAAATCAAAAGCATCCTGTGAGCACCAATTAAGGACCAGAGGACCAACACAAACTGTGCAGCAACAGATGAGCTGCTGTCTCTGACTTTACATTCACAGGGTGGACCAACAAGGTGTGTTTAAAAGCCCCATCAGCTCTGCTGTGTCTGATCCACTCAACACACACTAACACACCACCACGTCAGGGTCAAGGCAAGGGCTGAGAATGATCCACCATCTAAATAATACCTGCTCTGTGAAGGTCCTGACCATTGAACAACAGGGTGAATGTAAGCTAAAAATATACAGAGAAATAGATGGACTGCAGTCTGTAACCGTAGAACTACAAAGTGCACCTCTATGGTCATCAAATGGACAATGAGTGTAGATATCAGGTATGTGTACTAATGAAGTGGCCAGTGAGTGAATTTGAAAAATAACTGCTATTTTATCTCATTCTGTAAGAATTATAATAATAATAAAAAAAAACTCAGATTCGGTGGGTGTCTATGGATTGGCCTCAGTCAGGGCTAAAAAGTCAGACACCATCTCAAAATTATTTTTCAACAACAACAACTGGAAAAGATCTTACACTGTGAAGGCAACAATGAAAAGGAGCTACAGATGTGGTTATCAGGGCCTTCTGGTTTGTTTTTCCTCTTTTCTGAGGTGAACTTGGAAGAATACACTTGGCCAGAATCCTATTTTCCATTAATTAAGAACAGACTGAGAGAAACCTGGAACTGATCTCTGTGGAACTATTTGGGGCCATTCTGGGTTCTTACAGAGCAAACTGTTGACTCTAGAAAGGCTTTATACATATTTAAACTCAAACTGTTGGCCTATTCATGTAACAATGCATGGAACTGAATAATGCAATGACCTTCATAGAAGCCTAACTGCTATGGTCTCTTAGATGTTAAGGAATTAAACCTCTTGCAGATGAAAACTTTCTTTACTGAGCATGACACTTAATCATAATTATACCACAGATAGTTCCAACCCAACAAACTGATGATCCAGGATTTCTGATACTGCATGATAAGCACACACTGACTGAAGCTCTACAGCATACACATAACCTATCAATCATGCCAAACAAAGTCAACACAGTAAATGGAACTTTTGGGTCTTTGCCTGGAATTAATGTATTTACAACTTGGAGGAAGAGCAAAAATAAGGAAGTCAGTTTTAGTAAAATCACCCAAAATGATACCAGCAGCATCACTGGTTTAAGAGCTGGATTAAACAGATATGAATGAACCTCCGAACAGCTATGAGTGCAGTTTAATGTATCCTTTACAGTTTACACCAGCAAACAACATCTTTACATCTGTGTTTACTGTCTGTATAATACACAGTTATTGGGAAATGATGTTCCTCCACTATTATGACTGATGTACACAGTCTGATTATGTTTTAGCAGAGAAGTGTCTGATAGAGAAGTGACTTTATCTTGGGAAATTCTGTCCTCTTTATCCTAAAATATAACAATAAACAGTGATAACACTGTTAACTGATAAACTGTGGAATGATCACAATAATACACTTGAGGGTGGTGCACCAATGTGAGATATTGGCTCTAGTATACGGATCTTCAGTACTCAGCCTGTGGCCACTTGCCTGCTACCAGTGTTAACATTAGAGCACAAACCTCAAGTGTATTACTGTTTTTTATTATAAGTTTACTTTCAGGCACTTAGCCAACATTTCACACACACTCAGCAAAACAGTGAATAACTCTGATTTGATATAAGTTACCCATCAGTCAAACACAAATTCACATCATTTTCCCTTCATTATTAAAGGGGACATATTATGGAAAAATCCCCTTTTCAGTGTTTTCACACCTATATTTAAGCAACTGGAGTCCCAACCAACCCACAAGCTGTGAAAAATGAAAATCCAGGCAACTTTAGTGTTGACTGGTTCTGAAAACGCCCCCCTCCTGAGGTCTGGCATGTTATATTTACACATAGCTACATACAGAGAACCATACAAAACTGTACAGCCACAGAAACAGGAGAGTGGATCATGGATTAAAGATATAATTTTGATGGCAACATCCAACTAATGTCTAACAAACTTGAACCTTTGTCTTCGAATAAAACCTCAACTTCAGTGAGTGAAAGTGTATTTTATAATTATTTTGTGTTGTTGTAGTCTGCTTTGGTTATGTTGGCTGTGCTGCAGTGACGTTGTGTTCTTAGACTGGATCTGTATCTCAAACTGTTTTGTCCGAGTTTAGTTGTGGTCTTGAGACTACATCAACGTCTTATTCCAGCGTTTAATTCCACATTTAATGAGGTGTGTGTGTGTGTGTGTGTGTGTTTGTTAGACAGATGGAGCACTAAATCGCTAAATCGCTCAGTAGTTTTAACTGAATGTAATTGAATTGAATTGGGGAGTTTTAATGAGACGCTGGCAAATAAGAAGTTAACTTCTGCTTTATGGGTCGGATATTCAGTCGAAAGCTTAATCTGATATTACTGTGGTATCTGTGATCAGTATGGATTACTGGTAAGTGTTTGTGTGACTCCGTATTATGGCTGAAAGAGAGAGTAACAAGTGATCAAGAGAGGCTGAGTTTGTGAATGAAGGCACAGGGAATAACATCAGAGAGAACAAAGCAGTGAATCAGAGAAGTACAACTTTATGATTTAAATGCTGTGATTGCTTGCTTGCAGTTAATTTGTGTTCATAATTTCACTGACAAAGGTAAACAGTCATTCATTACACAGAGTGACATTTCAAGCCTTTTTCATTGTGATGTTGATATTGTTTGAATAGTTTTTAATAATTTACTCAAACTCTGGATATAATATTCTAATAATCTGAGATGATGAATTTTAGATTTTCCTGAGCTACTGTATGTGTGTACATGATCAACATTAAAACCAAAAAAACTTTAAATGTGTAATGAATACAACATATTTGTTACTTTTTAAATTACATTATGAAGAGAAATAATATAATATAATAAAATTATATTTTTTATGCGGCATTATAGAGATGTGGACTATATATCTGATCTATCTGATATTGTGTACAAGACATAGCAGCAACAAAAATGCATGAAAATATGCTAGAAGTAAGCATCAGGTATTTTAGTAAAGCACTGCTCTGGTTTATTAAAAGAAGAGAGAAATGAAAGTGATGAGCTGTAGCTGAGCGAGACTGTACTTCTTGCATCAGCAGTCATTTGATTTTTGTTAGGTACGCCTCTCTAGGGTAGTTCATTGATTGACTGAGCAGCAGTGTTCAGGACCTTCTGGCTGACATTCAGTGAGATTAAGGATGACCTGCTTACCGTAGCAAGTGTGGTTGTCAGAGCTGAGTCTCATCAAGTGGGGGCAAGCACAGGAGAAAGTTTGGTTGTAGTTGATCAGACACAGGTGGGAGCATGGACCCAATCCACCGTTAGCCGCACAAGGGTTAGGAGCTGAGAGAGAGAGAGAGAGAGAGAGACAGACAGACAGACAGACAGAGACAGGGAGAGAGAGAGAGAAACAGAGAGAGAGAGAGAGAGAGAGACAGAGAGAGAGCGAGACAGAGACAGAGAGACAGAGAGCAGAGAGAGAGAGGCAGACAGAGAGAGGAGAGAGAGACAGAGAGAGAGAGAGAGAGAGAGACAAAGAGAGAGAGAGACAGAGAGAGACAGAGTGAGAGAGAGAGAGAGAGACAGAGAGAGAGAGAGAGAGAGAGAGACAGAGTGAGAGAGAGAGAGAGAGAGAGAGAGAGACAGAGAGAGAGAGAGAGAGAGAGAGAGAGAGAGAGAGACAGAGACAGAGAGAGAGAGAGAGACGGAGACAGAGTGAGAGTGAGAGTGAGAGAGATATTATATTATATTCCACACCATCAGATCAAAACAAATACAATGGCAAAGCACTGAAAAGGAAAACAATGAAATGCAAAAATGTTGCTGAAAAGTCTACTAAAAGAGTTATTCTAACAGTTGTGTAGAGATGACACATGGCTAATGAAGAGAATTATGTTCCTCTCATCACTTTGTGTTTTTTTCTGCTTTTCACGGACAGAAAGATGATTTAATTAGCAATTTCTTCTGCTGAATTTTCAAATGTGAAATGTCTGAATGGAAACCTGGCTACAGTTGGTGAAAAAAGAACACAAAGGAGAGTCTGAGCAGAGAGCTCACAGGAGGTCAGAAGGTTAGAACTGATTAGAACAACACCGCCAAGGTTGTCCACAATAATTAAATCTGGCTGTCCATTCCATGCAAGCGTTAATAAAGAGATGTCTTGCTTTATAAGATTATAGAGACTGTCATCACAAACAGTTCTAACACAGTGCCAAGAACCATCACCACATCCATCCATTTGCCCGAGCTGCTCAAATCCAACTCCTGATCCAAACTCATGTATACGGCTGTGTTCAGGTCAATGGGATTTGTTTCACAAATCAGATCTTTGGAGATGACTGTCCACCGTTATCCGTAAGTGATCAAATCAGATTTGCTCATCGGAACATCACAATCCTCTCTGCTTGGGTTGGCAAAGGTCAAATTTGTGTTAGCAATATGAACTCAGCTGATTCTGTACATCTTAGGTGAATTAGGGAAGAGGAGGGAGACTGATCAAGCAGACAAAAATTATTTTTTCCCTGTGTTGGAAGATACAATAGTGTAGTGAGTTAGCAGAAACAAACAAATACCTGTGGCCACTAGCAAAAAATATCTTAGGTAGGGAATGGTGTGGTAATATGTAGGGAGGTAGGGAATGGTGTGGCAATGTATAGGGAGGTAGGGAATGGTGTGGTAAAGTGTAGCGAAGTCGGGAATGATGTAATGTATAGGGAGGTAAGGAATGGTGTGGGAATGTGCATGGAGGGAGAGAATGGTGTGGGAATGTGTATAGACGTAGGAAATGGTGTGGGGACGTATAGAGAGTTAGGGAATGATGTAATGCATAGGGAGGTAGGGAATGGTGTAGAGACGTATAGGGAAGTAGGGAATAATGTGGGAATGTGTGGGGAGGTAGGTGATGATGTGGTAATGTGTAGGGAGGTAGGGAATGGTGTGGAAATGTATGTGGAAATAGGGGATGATGTGGTAATGTGTAGGGAGATAAGGAATGGTGTGGGTGTAGTAGGGGATAAAGGTGTATGTAAAGGTGTGGTA
>BRDA01003021.1:137849-154997 GCA_036984385.1 Crenuchus spilurus | reverse complement strand
AGTGTTCCCTTTATTTTTTTGAGCAGTATATGTGTATATATGTTAGGATTTGAGAGTATGTATGTATGTATGTGTATGGTTAGGAGCTGAGTGTGTGTATGTAAATAACTGTAAATAAGAACAAACATGTTACATTGAGTTAATTGCTGGGACAGGCTCGTGTCTACCATTCTTTTAACAACAGTCTGTAAACATCTGGGAAGTGAAGAGACCAACTGTTGGATTTTTGGGAGAGGAATGTTGTCCCATTATTTCCTGATGTAGCATTCTGCTCAACAGTCCTGTGTCTTCTTTGCCATATTTTTCACATTAACTGTAGTTAATGTTCCATTTCTATTGGTGAACGATCTGGACTGTAAGCAGATGTGTTCAGCACCTGGACTCAGGACTCTTCTTCTATGATGCCATGCTGTTGTCATGGATGCAGTGTGTGGTTTAGTATTGTCTTGCTGAAAGAATCAAGGCCTTACCTGAAAGTGATGTCTGGTTGGGAGCATGTTGTTCTAAACTCTACTGTTCAGTATTGATAGTGCCTTTCCAGATGTAAAAGCTGCTATATGATACACTATACACACACACACACACACACACACAATATAGGCACTAATGCCACCCCATACCATCATAGATCCAGGCCTTTGTACTGAACACTGATATCAAACTGGATGGTGGCTCGTCTCTTGATTCTGCAGAACTCCAAAAAGAGTTCCAAATTTGGAGTAATCTGACCACAGAACAGTTTTTCATTTTACCTCAGTCTATTTTTAAGTGCTTCCTGAGGGCATAAAGATCACCAGCATCCAATATTGACTGTTGGCTTTGTCCCTTGTGCACAGGGATTTCTCCTGATTCTTTGAATCTTTTGATGATGTATGTGCTGTATGTGGTGGGGTATTCAGTCTTTGAAATAGTTCCAAATTTTTTATATGCAATTTTTCACAAGTTGGTGAACCTCTGCACATTTAAACTGCTCTGTCATGTAAATTAGTTGCAAATTGTTCTTCTGGCTGTTTTGTATTAGTACCACTTACTTTCACTTAGATGTGATGTTGCCAACAAGTTCTAAATGAGTTAATATTTTTAATGAAATGGTAAAATGCCTCACTTTCAACATCTGATGTGTTCTATGTTCTACTGAGAATAAAATATGGTCTATGAGATGTGTAAACCATTGCATTCTTATATACATTTATTTAGATTTTACACAACATCCCAACTATTTTGGAATTGGATTGTTATATAAGTATGTATGTGTATATGTATAAATTCCAGCACTGCTGGACCTCTGATCCTCTGCTTATTTTTAAAAAAGGGCTCACTGGAGAAGGAGGACCCTCACACTGGTTGTTGTCCTGCAGTGTACGGTCACGAGGAAACCTCCTCTCTCTGTGGCAGCTTCTCTCAAATCTCCACCAAAAAGACCCCTCATTCCCCCTCCCAAACCTCAACTCCACAAGAGGGCCAAACATCTGCCTCCCCGCCCTCTCCACTGGGCAGCCATCAGCCTCTAAAGTCCCACAAAAGCGCTGCGGTCGTGTATCTCCCCCTTCAATAGCCAGTAATTACTTATCATCAATCAAAATTAATAATAGCCGATTGGCTCGGTGTGGTCGAAGGGGCTTTTTTGGGGAGGGGGGGTCTCTCAGTCAGCCACTGAGACTTGACCCGAGTGTTTGGCATCCACTGGGAAAGTGAACGCCCTCTCAGAGAGGCCAAAAAAATAAATAAATAAATAAGAAATTAAAGAAGAAAGAGAGAAAGAGGGAGAGGGGCAGCCTGAATGAGGAAATGAAGCGTAATTTGAGGAAGATGGATGAGCCTCCAGGGCGACTCCCCCTTCTATCCTCTTGTATTGATGATAAGGGTTGTGTGTGTGTGTGTGTGTGTGTGTGTGTGTGTGTGTGCGTGTGTGTGTGTGTGTGTGTGTGTGTGTGTGTGTGTGTGAGAGAGAGAGAGAGAGAGAGAGAGAGAGGCGGGAAAGTAAAAGGGACGCTCGCGCGTGTTTATGTCTCAGTGTGTGACCAATAGAGTGAGAGAGTGTGTGAGTGGTGAGGCGCGAGGGCTTAAAACACACACATACACTCACACTCACACACTCACGCGCGCGCGCACAAACTCGAGTTTTGTTTTGTTTTTATGTTGAAGTTGAGAGCGCGAGAGGACGGAAGGAGGGGAGCTCGCGGAGCGGCACTTTTTCTCTCTCCGCGTTTGTTTGATAAAGTTTTTCTGCTGGTTTTGGAGGCTGAGGAGCCGGCTGAGGCTGAGGGATTTATCAGCACGCCGCTCTCTCTCTCTTTCTCTCTCTCTCTCCCTCTCTCTCTATCCCCCCTTCTCTCTCTCTCTCAGCATGCAGAGGCCGAGCGGTCCGGGCGCGGCGTTCTCCATCGACTCTCTGATTGGAGCTCCGCAGCCCAGGCCGGGTCACCTGCTCTACACGGGTTACCCCATGTTCATGCCCTACCGGCCGCTCGTGCTGCCCCACGCGCCGCTGTCCTCGGGGATCCCGCCGCTCGCTCCGCTCGCCTCGTTCGCCGGCCGTCTGACCAACTCATTCTGCGCTGGTCTGAGTCAGGGAGTTCCCTCTATGGTGGCTCTGACAACCGCGCTACCCGCCTTCTCGGAGCCCGCAGACGGCTTCTACTCCTCTGCGGAGGCGGCCGGAGCGCGTCTGAGCGCCGAAACCCCGAACAGCGGCCGCGAGAGCCCGAGAGACGAGCTGCTCCTCCACCGAGACAAGAGCGAGCTCCTCAACTTCAGCCAAACTTTCCAGCCTGTAGCAGGTGAGCACAGCATTCACACCGTGACTTCTACACTTAAAATTACTTTTACTATGTAAACTTACGTTTTAACTCGTGTTGTGTTCAGTTGTTCTCAACTTAAAACACGTAAAACTGAGTTTTTATTCGATTTGACTTTTAATCTAAAATGACACCATTCGGCTGTATTTGGGAATTTAGTCATTCTGATCTTTATTTCTTTATTAAAGCTGCTTGAATAAAAGCTGCTGTTTAATGTCAGACTTCACTTTTAAACTGAATTTGGTAATAAAACTTAAGACCGGAATACACTCAAAACCACAGGCCCATTTTAAAAGATCTAAACTATTAAAACAATGCAAACACATATCTGACTGAGATGACAAACACTTATTTATTTAGCTTTTTAAATCTTACAAGTGCAGGACATAAAAATATATTTTAAATATACATCTGTAATAGATTACACTGCAGAGGTTTGAATAAGGAATTACATGTTGGGCTGAATTGATGAATTTGTTGTAATCACATTTGGTCTAAATAATTAAAAACAACAAAAAAGAGCCTGTTTTAGCTATACCATTTAAAATGTGTGTACTTTTAGTATATGAACAGTACCAGTCAAAAGTTTGCACATTCAGTGTTTTTCATGATTTAAAAATGTTCTGCATCGTAGTTTAATACTAAAGTCATCCAGACTATGAGTAAACACATCTGTAATTATTTAGTAAACAAACAAGTAAACAAACCAGAATATGTTTATATTTGACATTCTTCACAGTAGGCACCTCTTGTTTAGATGCAGCTTTCTTGGCATTTTCTCAGTCAGCTTTATGAGGTAGTCACCTGGAATGGCTTTCAGTTAACAGCTGTGTCTTGTCAAGAGTTCATGACTTGCATTTTTTACCTCTTAATGTGTTTGAGACATCAGTTGTGTGTCTACTTTGAAGTAAAATCTAACACGTTTTGGTCTTTCGACACAAGTTTTTAAGCTTAAATTTTTATTCTTATATTTAATTACTACGTGATTCTTTAAGTGTTCACTCATAGTCTAGATGACCAGTATTAATTTACAATGTAGAAAAAAATCATTGAATGAGAAGGTGTGTCCAAACTTTTGACGGGTACAGTATACCCTACATTCCAAGAGCTGTAGTTGCCTAATATAATCTAAATATAAGAGTACTCAAGTACCCTTATTAAGAGGTGATGTGTGTATGTGAATGAAGAGAAAAAGTCTAGAGTAATGCTTTACTCACCTGAACATGAAGTGCTAGCTAATGGGCTAATGCTAATCACGTGTACCCCCTCCTCGGCCTGCGCAGGTGAGACTAAACTGTACAGCTCTGATGATGAGAAGCTGGAGCTGAAGTCTGCGGTGGACGCTGTGTGCAGTGACCGGGAGGAGAGCTCGGGTGGAGACAGCGAGAACGAGAGCTTCTCAGACGGAGCCGCCTGCGCACCGGGCCACGGCGGCAAGCTGAAGTCGGTCAGCGGAGCAGGAGGAGGAGGTGGAGGAGGGTCCCGTGAGCCGTTGCCTCCGGGCGCCTCGGCGGCTAAGAGCCGCCGACGAAGGACCGCGTTCACGAGCGAGCAGCTGCTCGAGCTGGAGAAGGAGTTCCACTGTAAGAAGTACCTGTCCCTGACCGAGCGCTCGCAGATCGCGCATGCGCTCAAGCTCAGCGAGGTGCAGGTGAAGATCTGGTTCCAGAACCGGCGCGCCAAGTGGAAGCGCATCAAAGCGGGGAACGCGGGCGGCCGCTCAGGAGAACCCGCCAGAAACCCCAAAATAGTAGTGCCCATCCCGGTGCATGTGAACAGGTTCGCTGTCAGGAGTCAGCACCAGCAGCTGGAGCAGGGAGCCAGACCCTGAAATACAGGACAAACCTGAACAGAACCTGCTCCAACAACAGAATGCATGAAGCACAAAGGAATTAACTACACGGATATGATTTCACCTTTATATCAATAGATGTTTTTAATACGCTATTTTGTCGAGGTTTTATTATTATTATTATTATTATTATTATTATTATTATTATTATTATTATTATTATTATTATTATTATTATTATTATTATTATTATTTTCTCCCCCTCTCCAAAATCTTAAATGTGTCCCTGTCTTTAATTTATTGCTTTGTACATTTGTAAATATATTGAACAGTGTCTGAATGACACACACGTGCACTATATGAAATATGATTGTAAAAGGACGTTTTTAAAAGTATTTATAAGTTACTGTCTAGTTTGGTTATCTGCATGTCTTTACACACACACACGCACACACACACTTGTTGTAAGAGCTCTCTTGTTTTTTATTTTTATGTTTTTAATTTTTTGGATGTCACCCTGTTTTGCATGTACTCACCAGGCTTTATTCCGTTTTTTTGTGGAAACAAAAGCGGTGATGGGTTGAAATAAATCATCAAAAGACTTCACAGCACACGTGCTACATTTGCAGTGATGTGACCAATCTTGACCAAGACAGTTTAAACTGTTTATAACATTCAATTAGGCTGCAGATTAGAATGAAAATAAGAAAATTGCCGTTCATAATTGCCATTCTTTACAGGCTTAATTATGAAGAATGGCTCCATCGCGCCTTAAATTAAGCAGGATGACGTAGCCTATAATTAACTGATGGATTAATTGATATGTTGCTGTTGATGCGCGTGGTTAGTTTAGATGATAACGAGGATTGTTTCTCGTTGTGCTTCATCAGGACACGCAGATCACATTTTGTTAGCATTTCTGAATGCAAAAGCAGCCGAGCTGTTTAGTTTAATACAGAAGAAATATTTTAGAGTTCATTCCATTCACAAGTCACATAATCAGGAAAACGACGAAAGTGTTTATGAGCTCTTTCTCAGTCGTTTTATAACATCTTCTGAATTTGTGAGCCAGTTTTATTTTCTGATTAAAATATAACAGTATATATATTAGGGGGTCCAAATGTTTAACAATGTAAAAAATTACCAATGTGGTGATTTAAAAAAATGATTTAATATTTAGTGTATTTAGGTTCAATACAAGCAAAGTGTCTCATGTAAGTGATTATTAGCAGTTTATACAGACATCATAACAAAAAATACAGAAACCAACAACAAACCATTTTATTACCAAATAAACTGTTGAGTAGAGCTGCAGACTCACTATTGCTGACTGAGCCTGTGAATAATCAAAAGCATCACAAACACTTGTTCTGTAATTCAACATGTGAGATATAATGAATATTTAATCAGATTTTATTTGATTGAGCAGAACCTCAAATATAAACTTATATTGATCAAAAATGACACTTTTACTTTTACACAGTAGTAGCATTAAATGGAAGGGTGAGAGGGGAAAAATCATGCATACCCTGGACCTCCCTAATATATATATATATATATATATATATATATATATATATATATATATATATATATACCCACCAGGTTTTTAATTCTGATTTAAAGTTATCTTCGAAAATTCATTCGACTAGGAAATCGTATAATTATGACAGGATGCGTTCAGATGTTTTTAATCGGAAAATGAACTTCACACGGACAAAACATTTTGTTTTTACGATTGTTTTAAGGTTTTTCACAAAATCAGTATCAGGAGACACTTTCTGAGTTCAGCTTTGTTGCTGTTGCTCATCAGTAAAAGCAATTTAACACAAAATGCGTACAAAAGTAAACTACTCAGAATCCAAACCAGCAGTTTTTTACTGACAAACCATCAGAGTAAGAAAATTAAAACTGCGTTTTTATCTTGGAAATACGACCATATTTTCAGCACGACTTAAAACACACGTTAGTTTGTATTTGGATCTCTGTACTGAAAACTCAATTAAAACTTATTCCATTAAAAATCAAATTTGAGTGTTTTTTTGTAATCAACTTTATTAGTTGTTTGGACATGATTTTAGTTATATTTAAGAAACTAAAATGACTCAGTAAGGTTACAACAAACGCTACTTTCCCTGAAACAATACTGGTGAAGGACCAGTTTTTTACGTTTGAGTGAAGTATATAATTTAGTTGGAAAAAATGTAAATTTTAACTTGACTTGCCTGTTTCATGAATACAAGACTGTTGATTTGAAAGAAGTCAGACAATTTAGTTCATTTGACTTTTTTAAATTGTGTTCCTTTAACTTGATTTAAACTTGATTTAAAAAACGAAATAATTTATGTTACCAACTGAAATATTTGTTTTAAGTTAGTCCAAATATTCTTTTTTTTTCATGGTATGCAGACTAATTTATTATAAAGGTTTAAACCTTGCTGGATTTTAGTATTCGACTAACATTAGTCAGAGCACAGATTTGGTAGTATCTCTGTGGATTAATCTTCTCTTATAAACACATTTACATTCATTCACTCCAAAGTGATGCATTGAATTTACTTGATTCAAATTCAGTCCTGTTAATCTGTTCCATCGACACAATTACTGCTAACACTAAGTGTCATAACACAAGTCAGATCAATGCAGCACTTCTGCAGTTTCTGGATGATGATCGACGTGAAGTATTTCAGTCCCCCTCACTTTATTTGATCTGTGGAATGCTTTATAAAAGTGTTTTGTGTTTCAAAAACTGTCCAGTATTTCAAATACATCACGTGCTTTGGATTGTTGATATGATTTAATGGTGGAATAAACACAGGAATATTCTTTGAGCATCCGGAGAGTGGCAGGTGTAGGTGTCTTGAATTTAAGAGGATGTCTACTCAACTACAAATCATCAATTCATTTTTCACATATATTGCTCCTTGTCATGACGATTTCAAAGAAAGAGGAGAAAGAGAGAGAGAGAGAGGTTTTGTTAATGAGTGTGAGACTCATTTGTCTCTCTTTAGGAGGCCATGTTGTCAGAGAGGAGAGTGATGGATCCCTACACTGGTCATATCCACCTAACAGTAATGATCTTCAACATCAATCATTCTCTGTCTCTCTTTCACTACTTCTAATGCTAGGGGTTTGTACCCCAGGCTTGTATGCAATTATATTAAACTTTGTCTCTTTCTTTTCTCCCTTTTTTCAAACATGACATACAGCAGTTAGATGAGTTTGTTTTGTAGAAAATATTAAACAGCAGTTAGAATGTTTTTCAGAACCAATTTGAACAAATTAAACTTAAATTTAGGATATTTCAATAGTCCTGAAAAAATGGAAATGTGAAGAATGTTTTTACTTATAATGCTACACAGCCTGCTACAATAGTGCAGTTAGACCATTCATCAAAATGTTTTTAAAGAAATATGATAAACATTTGTTTCATCTTTAACCTGAGACCATCTTGTACATTCCAGTCATTTTAGTGCAGGGACTAGATTCATATTTATCTGTCTTAAGATCACAAGAAAATATGTACAAATTGTTTTCAGAATCACAGGAATAAGCTTTGATTTGGTGAAAATTATACAGTTCTTTATTGCCCTAAGGTGACATCCGACATCAATAAAAATAATGGGTGGCCATGACTTAGTAATGCCTTAAGCAGTGGCCATGACTTAATTATCTCTTTCCCACGCCTTGTTAAGGGGCTTACACCTTATTGGACACCTGCCACATTGGACAATAATCTGTTTTGTCTCCTTTCTGTTCAAAAATGTATTTAATCCCGTGTTGTCACTTTAAACAGGCTGAAAAGAGAGCTAACTTCAGGCTTTGATATGTATGCTAATGTTTTAGGCTAACGACCGTTAGCATAACCGTTTTAAAAAGTATGTAACGTCTTTATTTAGTACTATTCCTGTAATCAAACAGTTTTTCCTCGCATTACTGACCAGTGAAGCTCTCCAGTATTTACAAAAGTCGAGTTTAGCATTAAAACCGAGGCTAAATGGCTAACTGACAGGATTCTGATGGAAAGACTGGGACTAAGTAGCAAAACATTTGGAAGGTTAGTCAAATATTAAAGTTAGCCTTTAGATAAATCTTTTCTAATACACTTAAGTTCGTCGTCATGACTTGCAGTAATGGGTCAGAAGCACTTTGTGTTTTCAGACAGAAGCACTAATGGTCAGTATGGAGTTTACACTGAGGTGAGGAAACACACCCAGCCTCACTCGGTCATTGTGAGCTCAGGTGTGAAATGACTATAGCAGAGGCCTCCACTTCACATATCATCAAAAGTCACAGTGTGGGTCTTTTTATTCTCATTATTACATTTCTGATAACTCTAAAATTCAGAAGCCTGTATTAGTCTAGTGTAACAAATGAAAATACCCTGCCCTGCGCCCAGTGAGGGGGTGGGGGATTAACCGCGACCCTAATAAGGATTAAGCGGGTGTGATAATGAATGAATAATGAAAACAGAGAAAACAACTCTTAGCATAACTTAGAGCAATATAGAATAGATTCAACATTTGTCAATGTGATTTACACACAATGGAATTTGACCTCTGCATTTAATCCATCTGTGCAGTGAAACACACCCACAAATGAACACAATAGGCTGGGAACATGTGCCTGAAGTGGTGGGCAGCACTATCCACAGTGCCCAGGGAGCAGTTGGGGGTTAAGTGCCTTACTCCAAGGCACTTCAGTCATGACCTGCCCAGGGATCAAACCAGCCACCTTCCGGTCACAAGACCAGGTCTTTAACCACCAGGCCAGGCAACAACAACAACAACAACAACAACAACAATAATAATAATAATAATAATAATAATAATAATAATAATAATAATAATAATAATAATAATAATAGACTTACTATCAGTAGACCTTTGTATAGGCTGTTTGTTAATTTAGCTGTAGCTCCTCTGTAAAAAGTAATGTAAGTTAATTAAAATGTATACTTAATAGTACTAACAGTAATCACAGCACCAATTACTAAATGGGCCATCTTGCATTTGGAAGGTAGTTTCTTCCCCCCTGTGAAGTGAATCACATTAATATTAATGATATTAATTGCATGACTAATAACAGTCAGCTCATTTACACAAGAAAACTCTGCTGTGCTTTTTTGGACAGTAGTGCAATTAACAATACAATAATACAACACAATTGTAGATTAGTTAGTGCTCCCCACAATCGCTTATAGAGTGACAGAAGCTTTGGGGTTAGAGATCATTGTCACCTGATTCACTGTGCTGGGGAAAAGGCTTATTCATACTAACAATGGAGAGAGCCAGTGTCCTGGATCATAACAGTAATAGTGGACACTTTATCACCCTCAGACAGGTCTGCTGGATACACAAGTCTGTTTTCCCCAAACCAGAGCTCCAGATTCATTCTAATCTTGATTATCAATGAAATTTATTTACAATCAAGTAAAAAACAAAAACAAAACAAAGTCAACCAAGTAAAAACACATCCCCTTTGTTTCTTTTGCGATTACTTTAATGTGAAATCAGATCTTATTAGGATGCTAATTATAACTGCTAGGTGGATTGCTTAATTGCTGTTTATCATTGTTAGTATTAGGATGCTATTACCAAAAACACACAAGTGAGTTTCATTGAGCTTTGCCTGTGGTGCTGATGGTGAAGGTAATGAAATGGCTTCGGGCCCTTCAGCCAGCCCAAAGTGATAAGACTAAAGCTTGGTCGGCTTCCTCCTGTCCCTGTTGACCAGCAGATGAAATACCAAACGGATCCTTCATCAGCACTCCCAGTGGCTTCCATCTCCGGCACCACACTTTACAGGCCTCTGAAATTAATTGTTTAATTGCTTTGTTTCCATCAACGTATCGTTACCTAACAAGTCCCCCTTTGCTAAGCTATCCCTTGAAGAGCTCCCACCCCTCCTGAGTAGCAGGTGAGGTAGGTTTGTTGAGGCAGCCTCAGCTAGGTGGTGCTCTACAGGAGAGCGCCATGCTGAGCGGAGGCCTGAATCCTGGGGAGTGTCTGGGAGACGCCCACGAGGCTGAAATATGGGCAGATGCATCAAATCGCACAAGATAAACAAGCGATGAATTTCATCAGGGCCATCATAGCCTTAATTTGGCTGCCTAATGAGTCAGATCCAGTGGCGGAGATAAAAGTTGTCAGAGGCGCGGCTCTAATGAATTTCTTGCCACTTGTAATCAAGGTTGGCTGTCTGAGGAGCAATGATTAATGGAACCCTGGAGGATTCCCTCGGCCTTCGGCTCTCATTACGGCTAATGCATTCTCCAGCAAATTAACGTTGGTGGTGGTGGGGGGCGAGAGAGAGAGAGAGAATGAGAGAGAGAGAGAGAGAGAGAGAAAAAGAGAGAGAGAGAGAAAGAGAGAGAGACAGAGAGAGGAGGGGGAGAGAGAGAGCACAGCAGGAATAGAAGGGAGAAGAGTGGATGAGAGCAAAACGGAGAGAGAGACAGGTGAATGGGAACAGCAGGGAGAAGGTGAGGCACCATGAGATTTGGGGGCAGTAGTGAAGAGGGAATATGTGGTGTGGAGACAGTGAGAGTGAAGGAAAGTCTATGATTGCGACAGAAGTGGAAGACACCTACAAAAACCAAGCAAACAAAATATCAAGAGAAACGGACACAGCAGATGGTGATGGAGAAAATGTTCTGAGGCTATGTACAAGGAGGAATGAGGAGAACAGGAACAAATAGAGGAGACACAGCTACCATGTCCTATTTATTGGTTTCTTTTTCACAATAATGATTCATGTAAGAACAACACTTGGACGTCCTATGGTATAAATCATTTTATTGGAGTGTTTATTATGTCAATAGCCAGCCAAGCATCCAAGCACACAACAGCTAACTCTCATGGTCACGTCATCACATTCAGAAACAGAGTGTAAAAACAATGGAAAAATTTAAGAAAACAAAAAGACAAACAGTTTAATAAAAGAGAGAAAAAAAACAATATTTACATCCGGCTTTTATAAATATGTCAAATGTACAACATTATACACAAAGTACCTTGGACGGTCAGACATGTGATGGCGGACACATTGTGACCAAATCAAAGTACCTAAAAAATGAAACCTAACTGAAAGAGAGCTAAAATGCCCTCTTGCAGAGAAGGATATATGGCTAATCATAGTAGAGTACAGCACCAAGTACTGATAGCAGTTTAGCGAATGATAGTTCTAAGGATGTAGGAGCCGACTCCAATCTGACACAGCAGACCCTGTGTGCTCCTTACTAACTCAAATATATATTCAGAGTCTATGAGAGTGAGCTGATGTGAGGGTGCAGATGTTTTGTTTATTGGCACAGAACGTAACTGAATGGTGAGAATTAGCCCATCGATATGGGATGTTAAAATATGATAGGATCAGTTTAAAAACAGCATCGTCCAGCCAGCACACAGTATGACCAATCTATAAACACTGTAGCAGTATCTAAACCAAGGAGGGCCAACTTCAGTCCTGAGGTGTTGGAGTAAAGCAGTCTTTCTGTAGCCCTACACACCTGCTAATTCACAGATCAAGGTGTGTTTGAGCAGGGAAAATCACCCAGCTCTGCTAAACAACTCCAGGACCAGAGCTGAACACCCAGAGCATTATGTCCAGCTATTATACAGTGTCATCCAGGTCATAAGTCATTAAGATGTGACAATACATGTCAAAATTCCCTTTTTAACATTTCAATTCAAATTCAACCAAACATGATGCTATAAAAGAATAGAATGTCCTAGGAATTAAAGTTGCAATATTTTTCTTACACAACTGTTCACACTGATTTGAGAGAAGACAGTTAAATGGATGCAGCTGAACAATTAACCCAGATGAAGGGAAATTGTTTTGCACAGTTAGCTCTCAAATTACAATACAACATTGTCTTTCCATTGAACAGGGTGGAGGGTGGAGCCAATATACATCCTCCTCATGTAGGTGGACAACTGCTCCAAATTATGCATGGATTATTACCTGCATTAATGTTCCAACTGCTCTTCAAACGTAAAATACTGCACGGTATTAAAAAAGGCTTCCTGCTCACAGCAGATTTAAAAGACTCCTGCTTTGTTATTACTGCCTCTCTCATCCTCATATCTGACCAAGATGAATTTTGTCAGTTCATACAGAATATTCTCTTTAGTTTGTCAGAATAAAGGAGTAGTCTGACAAAAATGCTAACATGCTACCAGAAATCAGTTAGCAGTGCAGGATGGAGCCAGCACTGTCTGACTGCTACACACATTCCTTTACAGACAGACAGACATCTTAGCATTTTTGGTGTCGTCTCCAGAGTGGTGAACACTCCTCACACCCAGGTCTGCTAATAGTTTAGTACCTAAATGGGAGAGGATATGGCCATCAGAGAGAAAGGTAATGGAAAGATAAACTACTATATACACAGTTCTGTACATAATCTGCTGTACCATCCTTGATCCTCTATTTTTTAGAATACTATTACTATGGAAAACAAAATGGTCATATCCTCATCAATGCATCAAGTAATGAGGAAGTAAACACTCATTCTCTCTCACACACACAGAAGTACAATGTTACCTAGCATGGGGTGAACGGACTGATCTCCCTTTTAAAGAGAATATATATATATATAGAGAGAGAGAGAGAGAGAGAGAGGCAGAGACCCGAGTGTCAAACAGTCATAAGACCACTTCACAGCCCTCCAGAAATCCATCTCACAAAGGCCTGATAATGACACACTATTCTCAGGGTAATCATGCCCTTCATGCTTTTCTCTTTTTTTGGTCCGACTGAAGAGGTATTCTTAGCGAGCCATCTAGTTTGATGAACACTGAGGAAATTCTTGGATGAGCTGAATGCAAGAAAGAAAATTAAGCTCTACTTTATTAAATGGTGGAATAGCATACACGGTGAAATCGTTCCTAATCAGCTTTCAATGGTCTTTTTTTGTTTTTCTTCAAGGTAAGTTTGCAAAAATGCCTGAACCAAGTTTTGAAAAACATGGAATCCATCGCATGGTTAGTATGGACTGTTACTAGACTATGTAAGAGTCATCTGAAATGAAGGGTTCAGCATGTAAGAATCCTTTAAAAGCTTAAACACCTTTCTCCAAAGGCTCAATGCTGTATTTTGTCGGAGAATATTAGTGTCTGTCACAACAACAAGTTATGGATAGGTGGGGTTGACCTAGCACATCTGCATCTATACAATTAAGTCTAGACTTAACACAGTAGCAATGGTCAGCAAATGAGTCAACCGTGTCTTGGCCAAGGGGTAGGCATTTCACAAGAGTAACCTGGAACAGTAGAAGTTCATAGTGAGACCATGTGGACACAGTTGAAGGCAGGGAAGGAAGTCACAGTATCAGGGCACTGGGACACTGAAGGCTTACAGTATGGGTTTTGGGTATTCAGGAGAGAAGGTACTCCAGGGTCTACATGATACTGACACTACGGTTGAGCTCACACTGTGCATTGTTGTTGATGTTTGGGTTGTGCCGGGTGGTGGTTGGCGTGGACATGCCGCCACTGTCAGAGGGGCAGCCATGTTGAATGAGGATATCGACACATTCCTGACTTCCAGCCCGTCTTGCGTAGGACAGGGGTGTCTGACCGCGGGCATCACGACTCTTCACATCTACACCATACTGCACAGAAGACAGAGAGAGGGAGTGAATTATTACCAACATCTTATTAATGTATTAGAACATGTTTATCTGGTTAATTATGCAGAGTAGTTTCATTCAAACTTGGCTCTTTTTAACTGAGCAAAAACTATTTGGTAAATAGCAGTTGTCACCAAGACTGAGTCGATATTTTAGCAGCAACACCTGACAATAAAAGTCTTGTTTTTAATTAAAAACTGCTTTATGTCCTTGAGAATGTTTCAGATCTGAATTCTTCAAAACTCAAAGCCGGTAACTTGACTTTACTACTGTACAGTGACTTTCACCTAAAACGTTTCCACATCGTTTGGAACGAGACCTGAAATTCATCTGTGATTTGCTAAACATCGGCTACATTTTTGAGACAAATTGAGCCACATTTTTGAGATTAACTTGTGTCCACAGTGTTCACGAAACTTTTCCTTCATTCTAATCAGTGAGTTCACATTAGCCTAAAGTGCACCCACTGCTGACACAGGTGTTCATGACTAAACATCTGCTAGAGGGATATAAAGCCCCCCACGATTAGGCTGTGGACCAGTGTGAAACTATCCTCTCGGGTGATGAAAAACAATCCACTATTTTTGGGATGAGCTGAAGTGGAGACCTCATTAATGCTCTTGTGGCTGAACACAGTCTAATCCTCACAGCAATGTTTCAACATGGCTGCCCTTACTGTAGCAGAGGGAGGACAAACCCCCTGTTAATAACCTTGATTACAAAGGAAACATCTGAAAAATCAATGATTACATTGGCATTCAAAAGTTTGGGTAACTGTACAAAATGACTGTTACTGTGAACAGTTAAGCAACTTCTCCAAAAGGAAGAAGGTCAAAGATAAAACACACGTTTCCACATTTTAAGCAATATCAGTGTATTATTTTGGTCTTGTATAATTTTAAAGTGAATAAAGGAAAGGAGTACCTTGCAAAAGTATGGGAACCCCAGGAAATGTGAGCGTTCAGATAACTTTGACCGAGATCTCAGACCTTAATTAGCCTGTTAGGGTTATGGCTTGTTCACAGTCATTGTTAGGAAAGGTCAGGTGATGCAAATGTCAAAGCTTTATAGACACCTAGACTCCTCTAACCTTGTCCCAATAAACAGCAGCCATGGGTTCTCCTAAACAGCTGCCTAGCACTCTGAAAATAAAAAAAAATAATTAAAGCCCACAAAGCAGGAGAAGGCTATAAGAATACAGCACAGCTATCTTGCTATTTTCTTGAAATTTAATTTAGTAATTGTAGTTAACATGAACAGGGGAGGTCAAGATAAGGTCTGGAAGACCAAGGAAAAAGAAATCGGAGGCAGCTGTTAGCAAGATTGCTAGAAAAGCAAATCAGAACCTCAGCTTGACTGCAAAAAAACTTCAGAAAGATTTAGCAGACTCTGGAGTTACAGGTCCAGTGGGGTGGATCAGTCATGCTTTGGGGTTGTGTTGCAACCAGTGGTATGAGGAACATTTCACAGAATAGATTTAGTAAAATTCCAGCAAATTCTGGAAGAACGCCATCTGTAAAAAAGCTGAAGTTGAGAAGAGGACAGCTTCTACAAATGGATAAGGATCCTTACCACACCTCAAAATCCACAATATAATGCCTCAAAAGAAACAAGCTGAAGGTTTTACCATGGCCCTCTGTCTCCTGATCTGAACATGTCTCTGGATAGACCTCAACAGAGCAGTGTATGCAAGACAGCCCAGGAATCTCAGAGAACTGGAAGACTTTTGCAAAGAAGAATGGATGAGCGTCCCTCTAAACTGAAAGAACTGAAAGACTCTTTTTGGCTGGCTACAAAAATATTGATAAAAGCTGTGATATTGAAAAAGATTGTGCTACTAGGTTCTAACCATGCAGGGTACCCAAAGTTTTGCCTTTTGGAGATCATTTCATCTTCAACTTGCTTAAATGATTACAGTAACATATTTTGACGAGGGGTGCCCAAACCTTTGCATGCCACAGTATGGATCCTGACTGTTTGCTCCTTACCCAGATGAGCAGCTGTGTGATGACAACATTAGCCATAGCACAGGACAGGTGCAGGGCGGTGCGTCCATCTCCATCACCATAGGTCTCATTGACCTCCTCCTTAGTGCCGTGAGCCAGCAGGAGCACCACCAGCCTCAAGTCATCCTCCACCACAGCTCGCAGAAGTTGCTGGCCCAGCGGTACATCCGACTGCGGCAGCCCCACCAGGAAGAGCTTCTGTTCATATTTTGCCCGGATCCAGCGCTCTTTCTCCTCCCTGGATGAAAAAGAACAGAGAATAAATACTTATTAAGGCTAATTGATCAAATGTATTACTAGTAATTAATTATCCACAGCACAAAGATTTTAAGTATCACTTGACACCAACTACTGAATGGAAGTGACCCTTTCCAAATTTCTGTGCATTCCATTTCATATCACTCCTTCTGCATCTGAAGTTTAAAGACTGACCTTACTGTCCAAATCTCAACTCTGTCAGTGTCTATTCTTTAATCTGCTCCCATTTTCATCTAAATGTCACGCGAGGTGACAGAAAGCAACAACTTTCATGAAACTGTCCAAACAGGGTGATAATGCATCACTTGTTCATGTCAGACTGTTAAAACTATGCAAATTACACACCATATACTTTATACACATAATCTTCAGTAAATTTTGTAAAAAAAAAAAAAATCCTACATTATAAACACTGAAGTCCTCCAGACTGTGAGTGAACACATACAGAATCATGTAGTAAACTTAAAAGTGTAAACAAACCAAAACATGTTTTAGATTTTACTTCAAAGTAGACACACAACTGATGTCTCAAACACATTAAGAGGCAAGAAATGCAAGTCATGAGCTCTTGACAAGACACAGCTGTTAACTGAAAGCCATTCCAGGTGACTACCTCATAAAGCTGACTGAGAAAATGCCAAGAAAGCTGCATCTAAG